>LN483629.1:272549-342670 GCA_900002565.1 Culicoides sonorensis | reverse complement strand
AAATAAAAAATCGAAAAAAAATTGTTTGACCTTATTTTTCACTTTTTAGTGCGAAAATTTCACTTCATTTTAAATTTTTTTTTATTTTCATTGAAATCTGATTCATTTCTAAGAGCATTGACCTTGACGCATTTTCTCTGCATTCTAAAATTTCAATATTTATCATTTTCTTCAGTTTAATATGAATTTGCATTACGTTCAAAGTAAAATCCAAACTATACCTAAAGAAAATTTTTAAATGAACCCAGACACTTGTCACACTATGACAAAGTGTTGTTTTATGTCAATGTCGTTAAAATGCAGCCTCTTCTTTCTTTCTCCTTTTTTCATGATGATTTTCATTCAAAGCAAGTAGATGCAATTTTTCTTATCCATGTAATTTTTTTTTTCATTTCAATTTTAATACGAATAACTTTGATGAAAAGCAGATTGGTGCTTGCTTTGAGGCAAGATTTGTTACGAGAATAAAAAAAGTCAAGTACGAAGAAATAACTTTGATGCTTTGATGCCATTTTGAGGACAAACTTTTCATATTGTTTGTAATTTATTATTATTTTTACACAGCTTCTTACAAAGAAAAGTTTTTGAGTTTAAAAGTGGTTTCACCTTTTTTTTTTCTCGCTTTCACCCTTCCAAAGAATTAAAAAAAAAAACAAATTGAATAGGTGAGGATTTTTTTATTAAGGGTCATTACGTTTTCCAGGAGCTGTCAACTTTTTTTTACTTTAAATATGACATTTAAATTAGAAGTTGCTACAATTCAATTTATTGCCATCTAACGGCAATTTAACTCCACTGAATTCAGTGCCACACTCAAATAACGGTAGAAATTCGAACTAAATTTAAATTTATTTGATTTCAATGCAATTTTTTATTTTTTTTTCTTTTATAATTAAAAATAACTTCTATTCATCTTTAATGTAAGCATAAACACACTTTTAAAATCACTTTTATTTTAATACCACTTAAAATTCAACGAAACGATAATTAAAATACGATTACGTTGTTGACAACGTTTCACTTTAAAGGAAAAAAGTTTCAACTTTTATGAAAGAGCAAACCATTTGAAACAATTAATTTTCGTTGAGATATTATTTAGCATAAATTTTATTATGATTATAACTGTCGTAATTTTCCATTGAAAAGTTGAATAATAATGAAAAAACACTTGAAATTTAATTGTACCACATTTTTCCACTTCAAATGCCTTTTAACCGCTTTATTTTATATTTTTCTATATTTTTTTTCTGTAGTAATAAATAACAACCACATTAATCTTATCCTTCTTAAAAGTGATGCTTTTATAGCATAACGATTATTATTATTTTATATTAGAATTAAATTGAGGAAGCCAAAGACGGTTATTAAAACTTTTATTATTATAAATATTTTTTGATGAATAACTTTTTTTATTTTAATTTTAACTCTCTTCCATGGAATTAAATTAAACTCAAAAGATTTTAAGCTATTAAAAAGTTTTGTTTTTTGAGTGCTTTTGAAGATAACAGAATTTTAAATGTTTCATTTCATTGATGATCAGCCTAATGATGATGGTGATGAATTATGATAAAAAACAAATCTTTTCAATGAAAGCATCTGGTGCACAATCCTTTTAAAAGGTTAAAACCATTGAGTTGCATATAACATTCACACACGGCATCATGTAAACGAGTTAAAATGCAAAAATAATGAAGAAAAATTCATAAATGTGCAGTATGAGTAGCTTATGGGGTTAAATATGTTAAGATGCTTGCTTGCTTGTAATGAAAGTAGAGAAGGAGAGAAGAAAAATTACAAGTAAAGAAATTTTACTTCAACATTTTCTTTTTAACCTCTTTTTTATTTTATTTTAATAGAATCCTCTACTCTTAAAATATTAAATTCAAAGAATGTATTTCTTATTTATGAGGATTTTTATGAGATTAAATACGTTAATGGGACCGTTTTGATTGAAAAATTAAAAATTTATGTCTTATTTTTCTCTTTTTAGTGTGAAAATTCAAAAAATGTGACTTAAACTTGAAATTTTTATGGCGTTTAATCTTCATTAGCACAATTTGCTGAATGAAAATAAAAGCTTAAAATAAAATTATTAGAAAACCAGTATTTTAAGATGAAAAATCACAACAAAAATTGCAAAGTCCTATTTTCAACGTTTAAGTGCACAAATTGAAAAGGGTGCTTTCTTAGGAATTTTTACAAAATTTTAAATCGTCTCAAAGTAAATTTCTTGAATGAAAAATGAAATGTCATACAAAATTGATTTGAAAAAAAATACCAGGCCTTATTTTCAACTTTTTAGTGCACAAATTCATATTAGGTGCTTCGCATGTCACTTTTACATGAATTTAAATTGACGTTAAGATTTGAAGATTCTAAAATTTAACAAAAAAGTTACAACAAACTGCAAAATTGAAATCGAATAAAATTGAAATGCCTTATTTCCTATTTTTTAGTGCGAAATTTCTGTGATTGAACGTAAAATAAATATACGATTCGTGATATGAATCGGATTTTCTTTTAAATGACTACTACAAATCACCTAAAATGCGCTTATGACCATCAGTTAAAGATTACATTTCAATCTTTTCCCAACTTCCAAGAAAAATAAAATGAGCATAAGAAGCAAAAAAAAAACAAGAAAGAAAAACGAAGAAATTGAAGCAAAATAAAGAGATTTATTCTTTTACTTTGATCTTTGTTTGTAAAGTACAATCACAGGGCGTTGTATTTGAACATTTTATATTAACTTAAGAAAGCGTTCTTGATATTCTTTTATTGTGCCTTCAGGGAAAATGTCGTCTTTCATTCAAAGTCATTCAAAGAATTTTTTACTTGCTTTACCTTTCCATTCACAATTTTTTTCATTTATTTATTTAACTATAATTTTATAACACAAATCTCCTCAAATCAATTAAATAAGAAAAATTTTTTTTACCCTTTTCTTTAATGAAAATCGTATTCAATTAAGATTAATTGAAAATTACATCACACCGTTATCGTATTTTAATTAGTAATGCTATAACGCTTATGTAAGGACCGTGAAAGGAGGACATTGAAAGATAAATAGAAAAAAAATGTATATTAAGACGAGGAGAAGGGATATAAAAGTAATTAAAAACGATAGAAAATGTAACATTAGAGTGTCCATTAAATGAATTTCAATGCATTACGTGATTCAATTGGATGCTTTTAATTTCAGGTGATGAAATTTATTGAATTTCACTTTTAAGTAAAATTTCCCCTCCTTTCCCCACAAAAAAATATGGGGTAAGTTCCTTCGACAGATATCTCATTAAATTTTTCCTTATCTCGTACCAAAATAAGATTTTTTTCAGTTATTTTTACTGAAATTTCAAGCAAAGGAGAAAAAATGAGCAAAATATGTTTATAATATAATTTAACATATGTTTCATTCCTTTTTCATTTAAATATAACTTTTTCATATCAAAAAAAATACACAAATTCAGTTATTTGGTAGACAATTTTTTTTGTTTGTTTGCTTTTCTACCTCACGAGGATTTTTATTAAATTTATAACCAAAAATAACGAGATATTTAAGGAAAAGGTACAAAAAAAGGTTGTTTTTGTCTCAATTCAACTTTTATTTATGTAAGCAAAAAAAAAAAGAATATTCAACCTTGGTTTCAACAAATTTCGGTCTTATAAATTTATTTTGAGGAATTTTTTTTTCGTTTTTCATTGTGTATAAAATAAAATGTAAAGTGTGATCTTGAACGATTATATGAGCGCATTTCAAGAGATGGAATTTGCCATTTTAAAAATAACGGCCATTTATGTGGATTTTTTCATAATTAGTGACTTTCTCGTGATAGGCGATTTTTGACCATTTGCTACTTTTTCCATGGTTTACGAAATTTTTACTAGATAGACGACTTTTTTCATGAAAGGCCACTTTTTCTATGATTAACGACTTTTTTTAAGATTGATGACATTTTACAATGATGAGCGACTGTGCACAATAATCGCATTTTTTTCCAAATCGAGCACTTTAAAAATACATAAGCAAATATAAAATACGACAAGAAATGAGACGAAAACAAATAAAAACATGTTGTCCACAAATGTCCTTATTTGTTGTTACACGTGTTTTTTCCTTCTTTCCTTTAAAGTCTACTTTGACCATTGTTGTGCTTTGTACATTTATTTATTTATTATTTTATTGTATGTCCAGATTTTAGGATTACTTGACCAGGCATGACTTTATTATCAATTACCTTTGGGACTCAGAAAAATATGAGATTTATTTACTTTAATGTTGAACGTTAAATTTTTGTTGTGAAATAAAATCAACATCCTTAAAGTCAGGTTGTGTATTTGGAATATTTGGCATTAAATTGTAGGCAAATCGATATTGTTGCAAAAATGAAATAAAATATGAAAATTAGCTGATAATAATAATAAAAGATTGCCAAGAAATATCTATCCCAGACGAATATAAATATTTTCCAGATTCCTTAACACAATAAATTTACTTTTATGTATTGCACGAAAAATGTATCGTTCAATTTCTATTATTTTTTTATTATTTTTCGAGTCTACAGATAACTAGAAAGAAATAACTTAAAAATTTAATATAGTTTAAGGCATGATTGCAATGCAATGCAATCCGATGCCATAACAACAAAATATATTTTCAAATAAAGATATTTTTATGCATCGTGATGGAAAAATGTAGATTGATGTTGTATTGTTAGAATTACTTTGGAGATAAAATGATTTTTTTTTCGTCGATGATGGTTATTATTTGTGTATGAAAGGGATCAGGTTGAGAAATTTGATGCAATATTTGGATGGTTATTCGCTTAGAGAAAATTGATTTCCTGAATGTATACAAATTAGATTTGAAATTGAGGTTGTGACTTGTCATGATGAGTATGGAAAGGAACGTGAATGAAAGGACTTTGATTTTGCCCCGGATTTTTTGAAATTGGCGACGATTCCGTGATTGGCGACTTTTTAAATGAATGGTTGCTTTTTTTCGTCAATCAATTCCTTTAACACTCCAAGAGTAATGAATTTAAATTTGTGGCCAAGAAAAAGTTTTTCCCTCATATGAATTTTTAAATCCAATACACGTTTTTGTGTGTGATAACGGTTCCTTTTTATCGTACACAGGAATTGTCAATGGCTTATTGTCGTTAAATAACATTTTGTTACACATAAAATGATAAATAAATTAAAATTTTAAAGGAAAAAGTTTGTTTTTAGTTTTAAATTTAATTTAAATAAGGGTTTGAAAACCGAACGTTTTGGACTATTTCATGTGAATTTAAAAAAAAACTGAAACTGAATTTTTTAATGGAAATTTGATTATAAACGACATTTCTGTTTAACTTAACATTGAAACATGAATAAATTTAATGTATATAAAAAAATTTAATTTACGTTGATTTTCTTTTCTCACCGACATATAAAAAAAATCTTCAATAATAAGAAGGTGTGTATGGTAAAATAAATAAAAATACCAACAAAATTTATCATTCCATTAAATTAGAATGTTAATGAAGCTGATTACGATATCAAAATTAATGAAAATTTATGGTTTGTATTCATTATTAAATTAAAATATTTTGTATTTATGGGCGTTTACGATGTGAGAATAAAAAGAGTGAAAAAATATGTAAAATGTAATCGTGAATTTAAAACTCATTGGATATTTTACTATAAATATTGAATGGTAATGAAAAGTAACGTTCAATTTAAATTAACGGTCGTTTGAAAATTTTGAATTTGAATTTTAACTGTCAATTTAAATGTAAAACGCTAACAAAATTTCAAGTCAATGATAAGTTACCAGGCCATGAAAAGTAAATTGATGATATGAATTATAAATTTTCAATCAACAATGATTTCGAATTTCATATGAGCCACCTAGCGGACGAATTCTCAACTAATATTTTAAATTTCATGTTGAACGATTTCAATGAAAAAAATTTCTTCTGGTAGAACCCAGTCATTGCCAGTCCCTGAAATACTCATTTAATTTAAAAATCTTTACAGAAACACCCTCAAAATCAAATCTAATCACAATAAATTGGCTGTTAAAAAAATTATGCATATACCGCTCATTATCTCAAATGAAAAGAAGAATGATGATAAAAAAAAGTCAGATTTGTGGGATTTGAATAAATAATTATTATTTTCTTTAACTCATCTAACATTGAACGGCTTGAATTCAGAAAAAAGGTGAATAAGAAAGAAAAAAAGTCAGATAAACATTAATTTTGTATCTAATTAAGGTGAATAAAAAAATTATTATTATGTTACACACACTCTTTATCTTTATTATTATTGTTGAAATAAATTTAAAGTCATATTGAATTGTGGTAACAATGTAATCAGTGAAATCAATGAATATCTTTAACCGCAAAAGCAACTGCTGGAATTTTATTGTTATCTTTTCTCATTTCATGGCACACTCAACAAAAAAATACTAACATGAAAAAAGTTATGAATGAAAAAAAAAATATTTCAATTTATTGTATTAATTTTTTTTGTCTAAATTCCCGTTAGATTTGTGGTGATTAAGAGCTCGGTGATTAATTAAAGCTTATATTAAGATGGATCGGATACCGTTTTATCTTTTATTCATTAAGGCATTGTTGTGGTGCTTCCACATTTTGGTTTGTAGGTAGAGAGAAAAATGAGTTTTATTCCAATTCATTAAATATCGTGGTTCAAATATAATGATTGATTATGCACTTATTTTAGATTTTTGTGATTAGACTTTTTTGTGTGTGTTTGGGTGTTCAATTAAATTGATTTATAAATCAATTTATTTGCGTGTCCGGGGAATGATCTAGATATCTTAATGGAAAAAAGTAATGATGAGTCACATAAAAAATAAAGTAGAGTAGAGTAGAGTAGTGAAGAGAAGAGAAGAGAAGAGAAGAGAAGAGAAGAGAAGAGAAGAGAAGAGAAGAGAAGAGAAGAGAAGGGAAGAGAAGAGAAGAGAAGAGAAGAGAAGAGAAGAGAAGAGAAGAGAAGAGAAGAGAAGAGAAGAGAAGAGAAGAGAAGAGAAGAGAAGAGAAATGTAAGATACCGTTTTAAATTTTAAGTGACCGTTATTTTATAATTTTTTTTCACATTTTTAACCAAATTTTGAACTTCAAAGTAAAATAAATGTGAAATTTAATGCTTGATTCCAGTTGAAATGAAAAAAAAAACAATATAATTGACCCTTTAAATAGCACGCAAAACCACAAAAGTGTGTCTATACCGTCAACTCTCTCTTCCTATCTCGCTTAAACCACAAACAAATGCAAAATATTTATTTATATTTTACTTTTTCATTTCAAAAACACACACACACACATAGAGACACATTTTCATATAAATTTAAATGTTAATGTTATTGCATCAAATTAACCACCACTGTGTGTTGAAATTTATATTGACATTGTTTCTGACAATTATGAACAAATTATTTTTTTTTTGTTTTAATATTCAGAATCATAATAATTAATTTAAAATAAACAATCATTAAAAATGTATATCTATGAATTTCAATGAAAATGAATATGTGAAAAAAAAAAATTTATATACTCTTTCGATAAATTTTCATATTCATTCACAAAATAATTGATTTTTATTGTGTGAAGTGATGCACAAATTGTGCCTTTTATGTGGTTTTTTTTATCATCATCATGATGAGTTTGAGTGAAAATATTCGAAAATTTATGAAATTATTAATATGAATTTTTATTCACGGTTCACAAGAAAGAGGTAAAAATGAATTTCGGTTACCAAGCATAACTTTATCGGCGTTACTTCCAGCATGATTTTTAATGTTGATTTACAAAATATCAAAATCATCTGTCGAGGGAAATTTGAAATTTTCCATATAAATAACACATTTCGTCATCTCTTAGCACAGAGATTGAAAAACATGCTCTTACTCATTTAGAGTTATCTCAAAAACTACATGTGATACAGATGGGTTTGATATATTGAAGGAAAGAAGAGTAAGGGGGTAGTAAAATTTAATATTTTGTTTGCGGGATCAAAATATCGGGCCTTTTCGGTTCTCAAAAACAAAGGAAGAAGAAAATCATTGTTTTTGCTAGTTTACCTTTATTAGTCTTTTTTGTATAGTCTGACATTACACGTTATAACTGAATTTTCTCAAGTAATTTTTGAATTGCTGGATGTAAATTTACTTGGTAGATTAGATTGGTTGCCAAAAAACCGTCAAGTAATTGGATGGATGTGTATTTTTCTACCAATTCTACAAAATAAAAAATAATGGGACTCATTTTACTCACTTCATGAAAATTGTGAACAGTTTTTTTGACAAATATGGAAAAAGAGTACATCAGTTCTTCAAAAAATTAAGAACCCATTGATCCAATGAACAAAAGAAGAAAAGGCACTTACGGCCGCAAAGTATTAGACTATAAACGCGAGTCAATAAATTATATGAATTAAGTTTGTTAAATTATGAATGAAAAATTAACTGATAAGCCTCCCAATTCATATATTTTTAAAATCTAACTTATTCTGAAAAGATCGACTTTAAAAAGAGACTCGATTATTATTTAATCAAGGAAATCTCTTTTCATATTGTGAGCCTGAAAATCCTTATATTTAAAATTGATCTCGCAACCAATCTTAAATTTAACAAGCCTTATTCTTCTTCTTTCCAAAAATATATATTAAAATCATTTGTTAATCATGTAGTTTTTGAGATAACGCAAAATTAGTAAGAATTATAGTCATTTATACAGAAAATTTCAAAAATTCTTATCTCAGCTATTCGACGTCATCTTAAAAAACTGTAAACGCCAAAATTTGTTATTTTTTTTCCTAGTTTTCAGAAATCAAAGGCTTTTGGAGGCCAAACAATTTTTTCTAATTCGTTTTACCAATAAAACTCATTGAAAATAAATTAAAACATAAGAATATTTAGAAAATTAGATTTATTCTGTGAAAAACGCCAATTCCCTCGACAGATGATTTTCAAATTTTGCAAATATACCCCAAAAAATGTGCTGAAAAAGGATCAGAAACCTGTTTGGTTGGTAACCAATTTTCATTTTTATGTGAACCGTGTTATTTTGTCCATGAGCCACATCATCAAATTTTTTGGTTTATGCAATGGAGCTTTAATTAAAAATGAAATCAAATTAATGAGACTTCAAATTAAATCAAATCAAATGAAATTTTAAACTATTTCCATGCAAGGTAAAATAATAATCAATCAGGATATAAATTGCTTTAATTCACTTGAAATTTAAGTTCAATGTAGGTATAAAATGAAAGCAATAAAAGAGGGATTTTAACTTTAATTACTGATTTATTGATATCTTTTAATCCAATCATTAATTACAAACCAGAAAGCTATTTAATTATATATTGGCAATGTATTTTGTACTTCAATATCAATTATGCTAGGTGTATGAATGTGAGACTAAAGTACATTATGTGGTTTTGCACTAGAATCTCACAATAAATAATGTTTTAGATTTAAAATACCTTACTGTGTATCGTTGTACGTGATACTAACGAAGATTATTGAAATACGGCGTGTATTGACATAGTTAAGTTATTTATCACAACAATAATGAATGGAAGGTAGAAGAATTTAAACGCAAAAGTGATGGTGGTGTGAGAATTAAGTCAATTTAGCAGAAGATTTTCTATGAAATTCAATTTAAAGCGCATTTCAGAGGATTTTGGGTTTCAGATTCACCAGATAACTGAAACACCTCTGTTTTGCACTTTAAGTGGGTCTGAGAACTGAGGTGTCTTCTAGAATTCATCAAACTATATCTATTTTAAAATCCACACTGAATAACATAATTCTCTCGATATTTAAATTTAAAACTAATCAAAAATGACAAAAAAACAATGAATTCAGTTGCTGAGAGAACTCACATGCGAGGGTAAGGCCCTAGTTTCCTTTTTTCATTCAATTTTCATTATAGTATAGTGTTAACGCACTGCCAGTGTAATCCCGATTCAGCATTTGCCTGGCAAAAGAAGTTAGACTAATAAAAGTTTATGAAAGCTAGCTTATGTGAGTTTAGAGCACCCACAAAGCTCAAACAGGATTCAGATAAGTTCAATTCAGGTTTGTGAGTTTTGGGCACTCAATAAGCTCAGGCAGTTCAGTAAGGATTTTTCAGTATTAGTTGAAAGTCATTTAGAAGTTATTCAGAAGTTATTTAAAAGTTATCAAAAAGTAATTCAGCAGCTATCAAGGAGTCATTCATAAGTTATTTAAGACGTAAGATTTCAAGACCGTTTTGTAGAGCACTACATTTGTTTTTTTCTTCAGTTGATCAGCTTGTTAAAATTCGATAATCCAGTATAAATACAGTCCAGTATCGATAGTCTATAATAAAGTCGTTTCTGGTTTCATATCTGTGCTGTTGATTAAAAGTTTTCAATTCAATGTTATTTCGTATCCCTCCATATTTTATCTTTTGGATCAAAGTCAGTTGTGAGTTGCTCAATACGACGAATTTTATGTGTTGTAATCAATTATTGTGTTGGCTACTGACCTGTCCTATATTGCTGCCAAGAAAGGTTGTTGTTTATTCAGAAAAAAAAACTCACTGCAGAAAGACTGCAATCAGAGCCTGCCACTATTCAGCAGCATCACCCATGTTCACATTATAAATGTTTTCAGGATTGTAACCAGAGTGCTACAATAGAATATATAGTTCATCCCAGCTTTGGGCTTCAGGCCCAGATCAGATCAGATTTGTAGGGCGGCTATAAAGCCAGCACTCAGGTTATCAGTCAGACTCATTGTGCATAATCGTTATCATCATCCTAGTGAATTAGGTTTTATCCTGTCATCCCAAGCAGTCGCAACTTTTATCTAGCGTTTAACTCAAATTGAGTAACCAGAAAAAGGGACATTTGAGATTGTAAAGTTTAATGGCCGGAGCAAAAATCGAACTGCCAACCTTAAGATTGATAGTGTAACACGCTAACCACTGCACCCTACAATTCCCTGACAACCCATATAGCTGAATTTTTCAGCACTTGTGACCTTCCACAACTTCCAGGGTGCGTTTTTTACCTCAATTTTCTTATTGATATGCTTGAATGCCTTCGATTCATCTTCATTATGGTCAATCCATTCCTATCTATTCTATAAAAGATCTTAAATTAAGTTCAAATCAAGTTAAAATGATTCATTTAATGGATTTCTTCTGTAATTTAATTTCATTATTATTGATTTTGTTTTTAAAAGAATCTCTCATTTCTGTCCCATACGTAATTTGATTAAATTAGCTTTGTATTTAAGTGAATAAGTTAATCAAAGGGAGACATTTTCAATGAAAATTAGGTCGATTCATGATATATCTATCAAGAAAAAAGGAAAAAACTTAATGAATCCTTATATTTTGTATTATTCATCCTTTTTCATCTAAATTCCATGTTAAATCATTGCCAAAAGTCATACAAAGATAAAATTTTATTCAGTTCATCAAATTTAAGTCAGACAATAAGCCTCCATGTATGATTATGATTATGACAAAACCAAGTCACATTTTAAATAAAAATTCTTATAAACGATAAGAATGATGATTTTTATTTTCAATTTGCCAAAAAATTTTCTTGCAAACATTTGTAATTGAATTTTCTTTTCCTCTTAATATCATGGAATTAAAAGACAAATTTGTTTACTTTTAAAAAAAAAATGTTACATTTTCTACTTAGACATGAAATTTAAATGGATTCATTCAATGATGTTTCTTAAGAATTAAATCAAGTTGAAAATAAAATGAAAAATAAGTAAAAAACAGAAGAAATTTTCCCTTTTATATATTTTTTTTTAATATACATACAAACAGACGACGATATAAAGTGCAAAAGTCAATGTAAGAGCATTAATGTGTGTGTGTGTCTAAAGCAAAGTTCATTCCATTCGTTTTGAGACGTCATTCAATGTTTCAATTGATTTCTGTTTCTTTGTATGTACTCGTTAAATTTTCAATAGGTACTTAAAAAAATAATACAGTGCTAGAAGATAGCAGAAGAAAAACAAAATTCACAATAAGCTTTTCAATATATAACAGAGAGAAAATTGTAAAAATAAACAAGTAAATTTAACATGAAATGTAATTACATTAAAATAAAGTGAATAAATAATTGAAGCATTTCCGGATTTTGTTGATTGATGAAATTGATGAAACTTATAAAATAATATGGATTTGTTTGATAAATAAATTGAAATTTGTAAGTATTTGCATTGAAAAAGGTGGTTCATAAGGATTTAAATGATGATTTGAATGGAGACGACTGGTTTTTTTTCACTCATGAAGTGCAATTGAACTCATTTTTCATTGAAAGCATGGAAGGAATAAAATCAATAAACATAAGCTCAAGCAATTTAATGTATAAATCAATCATATCATGCATGACCTCTTTTATTGTCACATGTCACCTGGTTTTATTTGATCCACTACGTGTTTTTCAATTAAAATGATAAAAAAATAATAAAATGCAATTCAATACCAATAGTTAAATAAACAAAAATTGAGAATTTAACCGTGAAAATGTTAAAATAATGCATTTAGAAGTACTTTTAAAGTAAAATCGACTTGAATTTTTCGATTAATGGAATAACGGTCAATTTGAATTAACGGTTAAATTGAAACAAAGACTTTACTATACGAGCTACAAGTTTCATTTGATGTCTTTTCATCAGACAGCACTCGGTAAAATTTGATTATTGATAGATGGTGCCACTTAATTAATTGAAAAATGAGCGATTTCCTTAATTTAACTTGTTTATTTAACGAATTTTTGTTCTAACGCAATTTTGAATAACTTGACCGATGAATTTCGACTCAAGAATTGTCAATAGTGAGTCCAGTTGTTTCTCCTAAAAACGCTTTAAGTGCTGCCATCTATTGGGTAATTCATGAACTAAATTTAAATTGTTTTTGGCGAATTTCTTTAAAATGTCAGTATTGTGCGCGGTCATGCCATCTGTGTCAATGTCGCTAACCAATAAAAAATGCCACCATTCATAGAAAAATGATTTTTATTATTGAAAAATGTCGCCAATTATTGAAAAATGTCGCCTATCATTAAAAAAATGTCGCCAATCATTAAAAAAAATGTCGCTTATCATTGAAAAATGTAGCTAATCATTGAAAAATGTGGCTTATCATTGAAAACTGCCCTAATCATCAAAAAATGTCGCGAATCATTGAAAAATGTTTCTTATTATTGAAAAATGTCGCCAATAATTGAAAAATGAAGCCTATCATTGAAAAATGTCGCCAATAATTTAAAAAAATTTCGCCCATCATTAAAAAAATGTCACCAATCATTGAAAAATGTCCCGGAAATTTTTAGAAATCATGAAATTTCTAAAAATCGCGAAAACAGCTGAAATAATTTCTAACATTAAATTTTTCTTTGACAGACTGACATTCAACGATCCGCTTTCCATCAATTTGACAGAACTGTGTTAACAAATAAAAAAAAACACATAAAATAAATTCGACGCACTAACATTTATTGTTATTATTTATTTATATTAATCAACACTTTCCACATCACCAGTCAATGTGACATCAAATTTATGCAATTTCCATAGAAACACACACTCATACAACATTACATACAACACGTACTCGTACAGACACAAAACACAAGCATGCAGTGATGCATCATCTTGTCAATTGAATTGATAAATAAATAAAATAAATAAAAGGTAAACATAACAAATAAATAATAATCATAGCAATTGAATCATGAAAATTCTGTCTAAAAATTGTATTGATATGAATTTTGTGATTTATTCAAGTGCTGTTTGATATTTGGAAAGACAGGTTAAATTCAATTAAAACGGAAGCAGAAACTTTTTCATTTGTATATATATTTTAATGATAATAAAAATCATTTTAACATTTACATGTGAGAGAGAGTTAAAAGATCAACATTTCAAAATTATATTTGCATAAAATGAAATTTTTGATTAAAATATCCATATATACAATTTCATATTAATTTTTGCCATTTTTCGGATTTAAATGCATTTCATATATGAATTGAAGAGAACCAGGAACTTAATTTTCATTTTAAAAGTCACATTAAAATGAAATAAAATATTCCGATTTTTGTCTTGAAATGCAATAAATAATATCACATTTGAACGTATATAAATCCATCACTATCACACTTATTTGTGTCGACACACACACACACACACACACACACATGGCAAAATCCTTCATCACTCCATCATCATACAAATATTATTTTTATTTAATGCTACTAATAATAATAATAATGCATTATATTTTAAAATAAATGTGTGTTGCATGTATTTGCATTGCTTTAATATCCGTTTGAATTTTCCCTGGCATATCATATTTTATGTGTAGTTTTCCTGTGAGTGAATGCAAATAAAAGAGGGAAAAAAAAACAAAATGCATTTTACAAATGATGGATATATGAGAAGGAAGCATGAAAAATAAAATACCAACAACTAGACATGTGAAATATAAATATCGACTGTCTGTTAGTGATTAAAAGTGTACTTTTTTGCATTAGTTCGAAATATCATCATGCAAAATTGAGTAGAATGAGGGAGAGAGAGTAAGAGGATTAGTATTCTTATAACTCAATTACATTTTGTTGCTTCTGGGAAATATGTTATGGATTTTTTTTTATTCTTCACTCCTTTCAATTGTTTCCATTCACGTTTGTCATTTAAAAAAAAATAAGAAAAAAAATACTGCACTACATCAATGATGCATTAAACGAGATGCATAATGACTGGTGTTAGAATAGCAAAAAAAAATGTTGTCATTCTTTGCCATGATAAAGCCAGAGGCAGAATAATGACACGATCTCTTGACATTCGTTATTATAATTTTTTTTTGCTGTATTTGATGTGAAATTTAAATGAAAAAAGAAGGAAAATCAATTTCACTGAACTGATTCAGGATTCAGGTCAATTGATGACTAATCACAAAAAAAATCAAGTAAATTTTAGAACTAACATATATGGACGATTCCACGACGTAAAATATACTGACATAAAATTCAACTGATTTTTATGAAATAATTTTTATATAGCTGCATAGAAAACACATTGAATTTTAAGGATATATAATTTTTTTTTTATTTTTTTTAGTATATTGAAGTTTAAAATGTGTTCAAATATGGTCCTCAGACATTTCTATGAAAAATGCCCAATTTTAGTCATTTTAAATTTTATTATTTGAGTGTAATATTTTGCCAAAATTTATATTTTAATGATTGAAAACGATAGGTTACAGGATTATCTTTGAAGAAAATAATCAACATTAATAAAATTTAATTATTATTTCATCTAAGCTATCAAAAGAAATCTACCTAAGTTGTCTTCGTATTCAGAGTAACAAAAAAATGAAAAAGTTTAATTTTTCCAAAATTTTTCTTCTACGGACCGAATTTTTTTTATAAATTTTCTTTAAGAATGTTTATATCTAAATAACTGCGTACTTAGAATTTTTAATTTTTTAGCATAAACTGATTAAAATTACAACTAAAGTTTGTATTCAGCGTAACAAAATTCATATTTTCAGTCAATACTCGGTACAAAACTTGTATGTAGTATAACAAAACCGAAAAATAAACATGGCGGCTGTTATTCATACATTAAAATTTTCGTAAAAATATGATTATTTAAATTTAACTCTAATTTTCGATTTTTCGGTAAAAAATTATATTTGAATGATTGAATCTGAAAGTAGAAGCGTTAATTATTTAAGTAAAAATAATTTTAGCTGTAAATTTTTGCTTATAAATAGAAAAAATCGGCAAAAAATTTCAATAATCATGTAAAACTGAAAAGTTTTTGTATTCAGAGTAACGGAAAAAAACCTCAATATCTTTTTAGTTAATGCATAAAAATAATTACCATCTGTTTTTTATGCTAGAACACTTCTAAACCTTCTAGAAAAATATAACTTTTCTTGGATAATTTTCAAGAATTCGCAGAAAAATCGATATTTCGTATTCAAAAAAAAATCAGTTTAAGCAATTTTGTATTCAGTAGTAACGAACGATTTGTCTAATAAATGACATTTAAATGATAAAAAATAAAAGTGTTAGTGTTTTATCACATAGAAAACCTATTCTAGTTTGGTTTCAAATAATTTATTTTTAAAAAAAAATTTAGTTTCAATGAGTTTTTTAAGCAAGTAAGTCATTTTTTGTATTCAGCGTAACGGTGGAATCTTCCATATAATGAATAAGGGATATGTTGTCATAATATTTTGCTTTATGGATGATGTCTTGTCAATTTTTAATGTAAACTGAATATGGAAATATTTTACATTGCAAAAATTCAAAAAACAATATTACAAATGTTGTTTGATGATCATTTTTGATTTTTATACCTAAATTTAGGCCATTGCAAATTTAGATTAAAATTTTTGGATTTCTGAAAAACCTGACAACTCCCCCACCTTTATTTTTTAATGTTAGAAATTTTAAGTATGATTTAAGACGCCAAAAATATTTGAGCTGGAGAAATGATACTTTAAATAAAGAATATGAAGCGATACCGTACTTTTTACCGTGCTCTCCCCCTCCTTACTTACTTCTTACTTCTCCGGCGCTACTTCCATTTTTAAGAATTGACCTGTTTTAGAATACTTTTTCAAGATTCTCTATTTTGCGCTTAGTTTTTCCAGTTTTACACCTTTAATTTTCGTCGGTCTTGTTAGATGCCATTGATCCATCTTCCATTGGAGCGCCTACACTGTAAGTTGAAAACGCCCCGCAAACCACCACACATTATATGCATAAACTCAGAGAGTGTCCATAATTTTTATATTTTAATCCAAATTAACAGAAAATGAGTTAAAACTTGAATTCTTCGAACATTTTGTAAGCGTCAATTAAAGTTCTCTGACAACGGACGAAAGAAATTTGTACTGCGGGACGTTTTCAACTTACAGTGTAGCACTTCGGTGACCTTCAGGGTAGTTTCGGAATAGCACAACTGGAACTCTATTGGGGCCATTTATGCCAAATGATCTGCCCATCGAAGTCTGCTGACTTTTATAGTTGCAACTTTGTTTGGTTCCGCATACAATCGCTTTAACTCGAAGTTATACCTTTCCCTCTCCCCTTTTCCTAAATTTTGCTTTTGGTTTCAATGACAGACTTTTTAAGAACTTTTTATTAGGAGTTTTGCAAGACATATTTAACGGGGTCAAAACATTTATAGACATATTTCGGAGAATTCGTTCGATGCATGTTGAGACAAACTTGACAGAGAACCACTTGAATATAACCTTAAAGGCCAAGTTGTCTGATGTTAGCAAGAATCTTACAAATGGCCCCACATCAATTTTTGGGGTGTTTTTCATTGAATCAAACGACCTCCTCCAGTAATCTTTTTTAAAATAAATGGATGCAAATTTGAAGCTTTTACAGCAAAATTCACGTGCTGCTTTTGTTGCTCAGTCCCCATCGACTTGCATCCAACTCGTACATCTTTTCTGGTTAAAATAGCTCTCAATCAGAAAAGAGACAGTTATTATGCCTTAAAATGAGTTACCTTCAAAAGAAGCACAGGGGTGTTTCAAATCCAGGGGGACATAAAGTTTGACATCGGTCAAATCTGAAAAAAAATTGATTTAAAAGAAGAATCGTCTTTCAAAGGAGCATCCTCAGAGACATTCTGATAATAATTTGACAAGAATCTTCTACATCCGCTTTTGCCATAAAAATGTCAAGCGACTAGAACATGAATTTTAATGGGGGAGGGGGGAAAGAGCTTGATTGCTCGTATGAACATTGTAGGAATTGTCAGTAAGGATTTCTGTTGAAGTGGAGCTTTTTTATTTCAATATACAAGAAAATCGTTCATAATTAAGCCCTGTCCGCGCTAAGAAGGGGAATCTGTAATTATAAAAACCAAAATTGTAATCCAAATGGCCTATTTCAAAAGAACAACATGAACCAAGAAAGAAAATAAAATATTACTGGTATCATGCTTGTTCAATTCATTCCAGCTCACTAGATCCACACACACTCACACACACACACACCTACAGTTAAACTAGCAATATTCAAAGATTAAAAAAAAAATAATAATAATATTAAAAAAAAGTAAAAACTCGTATATCAAATGGCAGATATTCATTTTTCCCTTATTTTACATACTTTTTTTTGTTAAAATAATACAAGAAGATAACTCAAACACATTGTTCCATCGTTTCAAATATGTAAATGTATTTTTTTTTTTTTTTTGATATATAATAAAAAAAGAACTATTCTGAAGTTTGTTATAACACATGACAACGTGATATATGTGTTATTGCATAAAATATGGGAAAAATGGATGAGTGAGGATACTCATGAAAAATTTTCCATTATTTCACATATCAATGTTAGTACATTACTCTCGTTTTTTCATTATAACATTCAATTTTTTTTATCTTTTATTATCCTGTTCTTGCATTGCGGTGATATTAAAAAAAAAATTTCTTCCTTCACTGTTAAAATTTAATAGTAAACCGGTGCATATTGACATTCAACTGGACATTTAAAGTACTTCAAATTGATCCACATTCTTTTTTTTAGTTTAAATGTGATATCACGCTGCCTGACATGAAATTTTTTTTGTTATGTATGCATTCAATGCATCGCACCGTTAGAAATCTGCTAAATTTACATTTTTCATGAATGAATTTCATGATTTTAATACAACAAAAAAAGTCTCACTTGAAGTACTTCAATTTAATTTTACACTATAATTGGAATTGATACCCGATCAGGTGTGATGTGATTAAATAATGGTATCACATTGAAAATTGATGAGTTTTTTGTTCAAATAATTTCTATGTACATGTGTGAGATTGCAGCTTAGCTTAACCACTGTATCGACATAATCATTAAATGGACACAGAATTTTAAAATTTTACAATCAACTACGTGCAAGTAACAAAATTATATTACCCATATAAATTTTTTTTGGTGTTACTTTATTATTCACTGCAGTAAAACTTGTAACATGTTCCATGTGAGGTTTTTTATGGATTTTAGTCAGACTTAGCAGAAAATCGTTTTTAAACTTAATTTATTAGTGTAGCTTTGAAAAATAATCGCACATAATCTGTAATAAATTCTCTATCATTAAATATTTTTTTATGGTTTTACTTCACAATTTTCTCTTCTCAGCTTCACAGTTTTCAAAATAAAAAGGGGAATGTACTAATAAAACCAATTTATGGTTCAATTTTTAATCGAGAGTAGTTCAATATGGTTTGATAATTATTATTGGAAGCACGTAAAGTTCATCAATGTGAATAATATTGTAATAAAAATGTATGATGGTGTTTGTGTGGTTAAAGGTTACTTTTAATTATGGTTGTTGTTTAAATGGTTTCATTCATTTATGATGTTACAAAAAAAATCGGATTTCAGTCAATCTGTCAGTCATCTGTTTGTCTGCTATGTCAAAGGCGCCAATAATGTTTAAAAGTCGCCAATAACGAAAAGTCGCTTATCAGTAATAAAAAAGTCGCCAATCATAAAAAAGTCGCCAATGAAGAAAAAAGTTGCTTTCATTATAAAATAGTCGCAAATCATTTGAAAATGTCGCTTATCAATGAAAAATGTTGCTAATCATTTAAAAAATGTCGCCAATCATTAAAAAAAGTCGTCAATCATGAAAACAGTCGGTTATCATTAAAAAAAACGCCAATGACGAAAAAGTCGCCAGTCGCGAAAAAAACCGCATGCTCTTCGATGTATAGAAATCTCCTTCATTTTCTATAATTTTCTAATATTTTTCTTTTATGTATTTCTTGTACTTTCAGGTGAGTGACATTCAAAGCAAATTGTAATTTAATCAAAATAAAGTAACTTTAATGGTATTAAAAGAGTTGGTAAGTGCCTTCCCTTTTCATATGCAGTTCAATGTACAATTTCCATTATCACACATAAAAGAAATACAAAGTAACAATGCATGTCTGTATTTTATGTACAAATTTTCTTACATTTTTATTAAAACATGTGTTATATTATAGCAAAAGTTTATAATTTCAATTATAAAGTTTTGCTTTTCTTCTTATTTTGTTCTTTTTCTTGAAAATGTGGTTTAATTTGAAGAAAATAACATTCTACACACTTTTCAATGGAAACTTTTTCAGCTAGCTACATGTTTTAATAATAATAATAATAATAAAGATTTCACTCTCTATAACTTGACTAGTAAATTAATGTCATCAAATATAATTGTGTTGCACTATTATACAATTGTGTGAACTTATATACATACAAAAAAAGCTCACATTTAACATGAAAATTGCCATAATAATGTCTCCCTATTGTGTGCTTCAAAAACATAGAACAACACAAATTTGCATTCGTTCAAATGACTTAATTTTTCATGATTTAATTTTGTTGTTGCTTGACGTTTTTTTTTACAGTGTGAGTATGTTTGTGTGTACGTAGAAATGTAAGTGAGGTTAAGGATACAATAAAATAAAGTAAGCATGATGCATGTCTGTCACAATGGTTGAGATTTTCACATAATGAATGGAAAAAGTGCATTGTTACTAGTAATTAAGTGAATGAATGTAAGGAAAATGTGGGTTGGAAAGTCGTAAATAAAGTTTGTAGTGATTTATTGGTGTAAAATGAGAATGTGAAAGAATTTGAGATGAAATGTGTTTTAAGAACCGACAAAATGGAGTCACTTTTTAAGATATGTCAAAGTTGGGTTAAGACCAAACGTCACTTTTCAAGATATGGTAAAACTGTTTAAAGACCAAACGCCACGTTTTAAGATATGGCAGAGTTGTTTAAAGACCAAACGTCAAATTTTAAAGTATGTCAAAGTTGGATTAAGACCAAACGTCACTTTTCAAGATTTGGCAAAGCTGTTCAAAGACCAAACGTCAAATTTTAAGGTATGTTAAAGTTGGATTTAGACCAAACGTCACTTTTCAAGATTTGGCAAAGCTGTTTAAAGACCAAACGTCAAATTTTAAGGTATGTCAAAGTTGGATTTAGATCAAACGTCACTTTTTAAGATATGGCAAAGATGTTTAAACACCAAACGTCAAATTTTAAGGTATGTCAAAGTTGCATTAAGATCAAACGTTACTTTTTTAAGATATGTCAAAGTTGGATTAAGACCAAACATCACTTTTTAAGATATGGCAAAGCTGTTTAAAGACCAAACGTACAATTTTAAGGAATGCTAAGTTGGATTAAGATCAAACGTCAATTTTTAAGATATGTCAAAACTGTTTAAAGACCAAACGTCAAATGTTAAGGTATGGCAAAGTTGGATTAAGACCAAACGTCACTTTTTAATATATGGCAAAGTTGTTTAAAGACCAAATGTCGCTTTTTAAGATACGTCAAAGTTGTTTAAAGACCAAACGTTACTTTTTAAGATATGTCAATCGTTTTTACACTATGTCAAAGTCAGAAAAAGAATATCAAATTATTGATCGAATTATTTCATTAATTTTAATAAGATTGTTTACCTCTTTAATGACATTTATCAACCAAACCTCAACAAAATACCCTGTTTTTCTTATTCTACACATTTACTTAACAAAAAAGTATACAGACATAAATGTAAACAAAAGCTTTTCACAGAAACCAATGTTAAAAATACCTCAAACATTGAATGTAAATTTCTAGAGAATAACATTAATGACGACAACATTCAAATCATATCACCCTCAATTGCTCATATTTTAATACATTTTTTTTAATACATAGACTTCAATTCACATAAGAGTATAAATTTTAATACCACACTCACATTATTATACCTGCTACTTACTTTTTATGTACTGTCTCATTTCAAATTTTCTCTATACAACATTTTCCTTTTATTTTATTTAACTTTTTTTTTTATTTTAGATTTACTGAATATGAGCTATTATGTTAGCTATTCATTCATACAGTCATTTATTTAGTCTTTCATTCATTCATAATATTTTACACCAAATTTTTCTCTCTATGAATTTGTTTCATTTTGTGTATGAAATAAAACGAAAGTGAGGTGTTGGGTAAATGAAGACATTGAAACGCGGTGAGATGAAATCAGAATGACAAGAGGGATTGTAAATACCGCATCATAGTCTGTCTATCTGTCAATTCATTTGAATATGTATGATTTTTTTTATGGCATATCATTATTTTTTTTACGTGTGAGTGTATAAGAGGATGGGAGTAAATTAGGGCAGGTAAATCACGAACACATTCATATTTAAAAAATTCATGGAAAATGATCCAGTTAAATAACACTTTCTATTGTGATATGAGTGCTTTTTTGTGTCACTATTTTTTCCCTTTTTATTTTATTTTTTGAAACAAAATTTCAGTAGGTTGAAGAATTCCATCATAAAATATTAACTTTGAATCGCAGTGAAGGAGAAATGAAAAGGAAATCTGTTATAACATTTCTCACACATTATCACCGTCTTACGTAATAACAATAAAAAAAATACACATCTCATGGGTTTGAGATTTAACATAGTGTGAGATTTATTTTTAAAAAGGAAAATGGGATAAGGATTTGAAAAGAAAAAAAAAGATGTTACGACCTGAAAATGTGCAAAAATTTCCCTAGAGGCCAACTCAATCCGTTATTTCCCTCTTTTTATGTTGTCAAAGCAAATACACACGTGCACACACACAAAACAAGAAACACTTTTACTCGTATTTTATGGAGTGTATGAACAGTAATTTTGAATCAAATGATGTTCATGAGAGATGTGATTTTAAGGAGATTTTGTCTTGTAATCCTGGTTTATAAGAAAAATTGTGTAAATTGAGTCTTGTGAATAAATAAAATCTCGAAAAATCGATGAATTGGAGGCACGTGGCCTGGAATATCGACCATTCTCGACGATTTTTAGAATTACAATCATAGTTATTTTGATCTTTAAATGCACTTTTGATCAAATTTAAAGGAATAATTTTTCAAATTTTCTTCCCTTAAGTTGATACTGCAGACATGAATAACAACAAGTAGCTTAAATGAAAAAAATGTATATTGACATGTTTTTTTTATTCTCAAAATTATGTGGTAAGCCGATGAGATTTGTGCTGAGAAGAAAAAAAGGAAATAATTAGGGAATTTATGGCATTAAAATCCTCATAAAAAGGAACGATTTTCAAAGTAATTAGGAAATAATTTGAATTTTTTTTCGTCATATCAATTGAAACATGGAAAAGTACGTGATCAAAATGTAGCAAAATTTTTACAGTCAATTTATTTCCTGGACTGTTAGTCAATAATCTAGATTACTTTTCAATTCAGTGAAAATGTTAAAATAAAATATTTTCAATTTCAACCTCAAAATTACAATTTTTCCACAATTCAACTTCAATTTTCATTTAAAACGAAAATCCGATACAATGAAAATTGTTATCAAAAAAAATAACATAAAATATTAAATTAATAAACATGAACACACAGTCATTGTAATACAACCTGCAGGTTCAGGATGCAATTTTATGTTCAACGTTTACAATAAATTCAATTTTTTTTTACTGTTTTGTTGAAATGTGAGCATTTATTGTAGTGTTTGTAATAGTAACCAACATTTATTTACTTTCAAAAACGGAGTAAAATTCATGTGTTAATTAAATTTCTATTAAATTTTTAACATGCTGTGTATGTGTGCTTTTGTAATTTATATTGTATTAAAAATAATAGTAAAATGAAAAGGTAGAAAAAAAATTACATATATCAAGAATAAAATTTTATGAAAGCTTATAATGATAATAGTTGAAAGGGATTTTTTTTTTAAAAAGTTATTATATTGAGTTATATTCAAAGGAAAAATTAATGAAAATTTCTATGAATTTATGTAGTTTTTATAGTTAAAAGGGTTTTACTTTCTATGAATAATTTAATTTTTGAATTTAATTAGTATTTTCAAGCTGTGCTTTTTTTGTAAATGTAGGAGGTCCTTTAATGATGATTACGGGTATGCTAAATAGATAGCTTAGACTTTTATTTCAGAGCTTTTGTACTTATTTTGACGACAGCCATTAACAAATTATAACCCGAATCATCACTACCAGACCCAAGCTCTTATTCTACCATTTTGAGCAGATTCAGGCTTTATCGAGTCCAGTCGAGCATTGAGAAGCCTCCTTCGAATCAAAATATACTAAACTGACCCATTTAAACCCCTTAGAAGCTCTCATAATCTCTTTCCTTTCTTCTTAGTCAACATCCAACCAAAACTAATCATATCTGATCTGAAATCCTCCAATGTAATTTTTCATTAGAAAAATTACTCATCTAAAATTTAATTTAATTAAATTTCCAATTCAATTCAAACTATTTTTCATTAGTGCAAAATTCCAATTAAATAAAATGTGAATTTTTATGTCACTTTACTTCACTGACAGATTTCATTTTACAATTTAGTTTTATTTCACATTGTATGCACACTATTTTTTTTTTAATTAAATAAATTACTTTTCCAATTACATTAAAAATTCAGTCAGAAACACGAATAATAATAATAATGAAATTTATCACCATTTTCCTTGTTATTTCATCTAACAACTAAGTAGTACATTTAACTCACTTCTATTATTATTATAAAATTGCATTTGGTTTTTCCCTGGTTTTTTTTCTTATTTTTTTTCTCTTTTACTTATTTTCACTTATTTTGTGTTATGTAAAAAAGAATTTCATTAAAAAATTTCTTTACATTATTATTATTATTATTAATTTTAGACCAGAAATTATTCAAATAATAATAAGAAAAATTTTTCGTATAGAAAAACCTCTAATAATAATGAATTTTTGGCGCATTTTCCATCGAATTGAAATTAAAATGCGATTTTTGAGGTCACTTCACAAAAAAAAACTTGACAAAAGTCTACAAAACATCGCTTAACGAAAGTTTTCAAAAACACATCTTACGAAAGTCTACAGAAAAAAACTTTATCAAACTCCACAGAAAAGCATTTGACAAAAACACTTGACGAAAATCTACAAAAAAACGCCCTTCGAAATTCTCCATAAAAAGATTAACGAAATTCTACAAAAATGCATTTAACGAAAATCAACCATAATTCACTTAACGAAATTCTATAAAAAATTACTTAACGAAATTCTACCATAATTCATTCAACGAAACTCTACAAAAACGGACTTATCCAAAGTTTCAAAAGCAGGACTTCATAAAATTCGTCAAAATAAGCTTAAAGAAAGTCTACGAAAATGTACTTAACGGAATTCTACTAAAAAGCGTTTAACGAAAGTTTACAAAAAAGAACTTAACGAAAATCTACAAAAAATAACACTTAACGAAAGTCTACTAAAAAGCACTTAACCAAAGTCTACAGAAAAACATTTAACGAAATTCTATTAAAAAGCATTTAATGAAAGTCTACAAAAAAGAACTTAACGAAAATCTACAAAAAAGAACTTAACGAAAGTCTACAGAAAAGCACTTAAGAAAAGTCAACAGAAAAGCACTTAACGAAATTCTACTAAAAAGCACTTAACCAAAGTCTACAGAAAAACATTTAACGAAATTCTATTAAAAAGCATTTAATGAAAGTCTACAAAAAAGAACTTAACGAAAATTTACAAAAAAGAACTTAACGAAAGTCTACAAAAAAGAACTTAACGAAAGTCTACAGAAAAGCACTTAAGGAAAGTCAACAGAAAAGCACTTAACGAAATTCTACTAAAAAGCACTTAACCAAAGTCTACAGAAAAACATTTAACGAAATTCTATTAAAAAGCATTTAATGAAAGTCTACAAAAAAGAACTTAACGAAAATTTACAAAAAAGAACTTAACGAAAGTCTACAAAAAAGAACTTAACGAAAGTCTACAGAAAAGCACTTAAGGAAAGTCAACAGAAAAGCACTTAACGAAATTCTACTAAAAAGCACTTAACCAAAGTCTACAGAAAAGCACTTAACGAAATTCTACTAAAAAGCACTTAACGAAAGTCTACAGAAAAGAACTTAACGAAAATCTACAAAAAAAAAATATGAAATTCTATAAGAGAATTCTTAACGAATTGAATTCGATAGATGCAAATGCACTTGTGTAAATCATTCAAACTCCCATTCCAAATTTTTTTCACTATTTCCGACAATTTCAGTCCATGCAATGAAAATATGCAAAAAAAAACCTAGAAAATTTTAACAAAACCAATATTACTTTTCATATTATTATTTATATACGAACACAATATTGAAGAAATCATTTTGTTATACCTCTATTTATGTATGGTTTTGTTATGGGTTTTTCTAAAGGTTTTCTCTCTCTCACACATTTTCCTTTCATAATAAAATTTTTTTAAAATGTATTTTACATGAAGAGGCACCATCTGCAATTGTAGAATGTAGTAAAATGTTACACTTTACCATACACATTTTTTTTTATCTATTTTGCCTTTTATACGTTTAGGCTTAGTCCAGGTATTTGCTTGATTGGTTCAAGAGTTGCTATTATAGGATAATAAAAAAAATTTTTTAATATAATGAATCCTTGTAAAATATTCATTTTTAAGAAGGCATATAATTATAATGGGTATCCTTTAGCATTACATTGAAAAAAAAAATAATTTTAAAAGCAATTTTTTTCCAATCTGCTGATTTTTTTATTGTTTTGTAGTGCGCTACCAAGGAAAATTATTATTATTATTATTTTCATTATTTTTTGTACAAAACACTCGAGTTTAAAACAAACAAAATCGATAATTGAAATATATTTTCAGGGAACATTAGGCAGGAACCCGATACTGATATTTTTTGCATGTTTGCTGATTCAAATTGAAAATGTACAAATTAATGTAAAAAATCGGAAAACATTCCTCTTTAACAAATTGCAAGCATTCCATTACGATGTGTAATTATTCAGAATTTTTAGCTTGTAACTATTGAAATATCATTCGATTGAAAATAATTGATGGAAAAAATTCTCAACAAATTTTAATGGGATACTTTTTATTGTTAAAAAAAAAATTGTTTTGCAATGTGCATTGAAAAAAATTTTATTGCACCATTTATTGATTGTTTATTTTTTTATGTTCTCATTTAATGATGCTTTAAGTGTTGGAAAATAGTTTTCATGTTAAATTTCCTACACAGACGTTTTGGGAGGACGCACGGGCGCAAATTCCAATTAAAAAGGTGTCAAATCACCGTTAAATTACTACTCTCAAATAATAATTTTCAGTATTTTACTTCTATTTATTTTACTTCACTTTATCAATATTCAATTAACTTTGTAAATTGACATCTACTTGATTCAATGATCTTTTTTTAGTAATAAAGCATTTATTTAATATTAAATATTCACATATCAGTTCAGCACGCAACATTCCAAATGCAGAGTACATTTAACCAATTTTATTTCTCCACATTTGTTTATTTTCGGTTAAAATGTGGTTGTTTATGAAATTTATATTTGATATAATGTGAATACAAATAAAAATGAAACCTGATGAAATTTCTGTACAAATCAATCAATAAATGATAAAATTATTTGTTTATTTTCTGTGACATGTGAACTCAATTCATCGTGACTTGTCACCACTTAGCTAATCATACATATCAATGGTAGGATGATATGATTTTTATATAATTGAATAAAATCATGTTCAATCAGATATTAGAGTGTATTTTGAGAACAATTTTTAGTACAAATACGGAAATGTTCTTGAAATGGCTACTAGATGGCAGTGCGGGGTGATACAAGTGGCGTTTTTTCCTTAAACACAGGATAAATAAATTTTTACAGAGGTTTGACATGAGAACTAAATAGGGTCGTCTATCGATGGACAGGAGAGCTTCAAACAGCCCCGTCTATTGCTGGACATGAAAGCTTGAAACAGCGCTGTCCACCGATGGACAAGAGAATTTGAAACAGCCTCGTCTATCCCTGGACACTAGAACTTGAAACAGCGCCGTCTATCGATAGACACGAGAACTTGAAACAGCGTCGTCTATCGATAGACACGAGAACTTGAAACAGGGTCGCCTAACGATTGACAAGAGAACTTTGAACGGTCCCGTCTATCACTGGACAAGAGAGTTTGAAACAGCCCCGTCTATCGATGGACATGAGAGCTTGAAACAGCCCCGTCTATTGCTGGACACGAGAGCTTGAAACAGCGCCGTCTACCGATGGACAAGAGAACTTGAAACAGCGCCGTGTACCGAAGGACATGAGATCTTGAAACAGCGCCGTTTACCGATTGACATGAGAACTTTAAACAGCGTAGTCTATCGATGAACAGGAGCTTGAAACAGCCCCGTCTATTACTGGACATGAGAGCTTGAAACAGCGCCGTCTATTGCTGGACACGAGAGCTTGGAACAGCGCCGTCTACCGATGGACAAGAGAACTTGAAACATCGCCGTCTACCGATGGACATGAGAACTTGAAACAGCGCCGCCTATCGATGGACATGAGAACTTTAAACAGCGTAGTCTATCGATGAACAGGAGCTTGAAACAGCCCCGTCTATTACTGGACATGAGAGCTTGAAACAGCGCCGTCTATTGCTGGACACGAGAGCTTGAAACAGCGCCGTCTACCGATGGACAAGAGAACTTGAAACATCGCCGTGTATTGAAGGACATAAGATCTTGAAACAGCGCCGTCTACCGATGGACATGAGAACTTGAAATAACGCCGCCTATCGATGGACATGAGAACTTTAAACAGCGTAGTCTATCGATGAACAGGAGCTTGAAACAGTCCCATCTATTACTGGACATGAGAGCTTGAAACAGCCACGTCTATTACTGGACATGAGAGCTTGAAACAGCGCCGTCTACCGATGGACAGGAGAACTTGGAACATCCCCGTTTATCGCTGGACACAAGAGCTTGAAACAGCGCGTATCACGATATATCTGAAACTTTGATCCATTTATTACTCCGGAATGGTCCATTGGAGTGAGGTTGAGTATTTTTTTGTTGGAAATCAGTGAAATTGTCTTAATCCCTCTCTGATTTTTATTGAATTTTCAATGAACGAATAATTACATTTAAAAATTTAAAAAATTTACCGTTAATTTAAAATGACAGTTAAAAATTTAATTTTAAATCTGGGCTTATAAAATGTAATTATATGATGTTTTTTTTGTTAATATTCAACGTTAATCCACTTTTCATGCTCTGCATTTTTTCCTTATCATTTATTGTATCGGTAGCACGATTTTTTGATTGAACTACACACGGTAAGCATGACTTGACCTAAAACAACCACGATTTTTTTTTTGTGTGATATCAATATTCATCATGTAATGTACTTGATACGCCTTAATCCTGACCATAAAAACAAGTTTATTAACTCAATTAACAGAAGAAGAAAATAAAACCGCAACAAAAACACATATTACAAGGGGAGAGAAATTTTTCCACTGTATTAAATTGTAATAAAATTGTAAATATATAATAATAATAATAATGTAATACAGATCGCGTGACATTCCTTCTTATTCTTCTTCGGTTTCTTCATCAGCCTTTTTAATAGAAACAACAAATAAAGTTGAAATTGAGTTAAAACACTGATTTCATAGCAACATTTAACCTATGACTGACTTGAGACACATTTCAAGTCAAGGTTTTTTCATTTAATTTGAAACGAAAAAAAAAATTATTTAATACGAAGAAGGAGTAAATCAAATTCGTGGCATGTTAGAAAGGCGTTACCTTTGTAATCAAAATTATTTACTTTTTTTTCTCTTTGATTTCATGCATTCTATGAATAAAGTTTTTGTTTTGTGGTTTGATACTAAAATTTCATTTTCATAATAGAATGTTAGAATGTGTCTTAAGGGGAAAAAAGTTTCTTGGTCGTGAGTTTTTTTTCTTTCTTATACAGAAAATGACTCAATTAACTTAATTCAACATTAAAAATGAAGCAAATGCATTGAAGGACTAGATTTAGTATCCAGACTGCCGCCTACGTTGATAATAAGCAGGTAAAACAAAAAAATAATAATAACAACTCTCATAAACTTTGTTTATGAGGTTAAAAAGGTAAATTACGATATTTTTCGTCATAAACGTGATATATTAGCTGCAATTTATATTTATGGTATAATTTTGATGTCTATCAAAATTCATGATTAATAACGATTTTTTTCATATTTTGAGTTCAAACCAAATTCTGGTTCTATTCAATGTAAAATAATAAAAGTAACATTTCACTACAAATACAAACAAAATTTAATCCTCTTAAAATGTACAAAGCTCAAAATACAATAATAATAATATTTTAATAAAATAATTCGATACATCAATTCAATTTCATTTCATTTCATTTGATGTTTCATAATCTTTTTTTTTATACTTTTATTTTTAATTTCATTAATGCTGGTATCAAATTTCATCATCATCATCATAGACAAGTTGACTGCCATTTAATATGAAAATTAAATTTAAATCAATAATAATCATAATAAATGGTAATTTGTTTTTGTGTATTGTACATTCAAAGAGATTCTTTAATAATTTATTTAAAAAGTTAAAAATAAACCGTCATGTTATGCACGATTAAATGAATTATTTTAGTTAAAAAGAGTGAAATGCATAGATGATTTGTAATTTAAATTGATAATTCATTGAGATTTTGTAAATTTAGACGATGGAAGAATGGTTAAGTGTCAATCAAGAAAAATGTAATTACAGGGAATGTTTAATGTTTTAAGATGAATTCAGGGTGGTTTGAAAGATATAGGCACTGAAAAAGAGGAACAGGACTGAATGATTGAAACAGTTGACCTTTGGCGGGTCACATCCAACTGTATGCTGACGATGCTATGCTAATTTATTACAGTCAAAGTATTGAATCGATTTCAGATATTATCAAGAGAGACACTGAACTTATCAGCGATTGGATACACCACAATCTGCTTACCTTCACGTGAACAAAACAAAGCACCTTATTATAACTTCAAAGAACGCCTAGAATCGCCTCATACAAGGATCATTATGAAAAATTCACTTGGGACGAACACGTACAACTGTTGAAGACCAGATTACGTCCCCTTTTAACTATGCTTCGGCGTACCACCTACTTGTTGCCTCAGGACATTAGGAAAAGTAACTCTGCTACACGGCGAGCATTTGAAGCTCCACCTCACAAACAAAAATTAAAAAACTATCCAAATTTTAGAGAAAGGTAATACGATTTGAATTTCGATACGAATATTACCATTTGAGGCTGTCCATTGATGCAATTTTAAAAGCATTCAATATTGAAAGTTCCTGAAATAGTGAAGTACGAGACAATGATGATAACTTATAAAATGAAACACTCATTGGTGAGAGTGGAACTGAAATTTCCAGAGATCTCAACTCAGCATGAATACCTGACTCGGCGTAGGTCACACTTACAAGTCCCATTTCACGAGCGAATTACAGCCGAAACAGCTTTTTATATAACGGTGTTAACCTATTTAATTCCTTACCAGCTCATATACGACGAATCTCGAACCTGATGCTCTTCAAAAAGTCATAGAAATCTCATTTGAGCTCACAATATGAATGGTCCGTGAGTTCGAAATTAGTCTCATTTTCCATGCCATAGAAATTGATTGTGTAAAAATCTGAGTAAGGTTGAAGTCGATTGTGTTAATAACTGAATGGCCTAACACTTCAATCGATGCCAACTTGTTGCCGATGACCTTCAAGAAGTGACAAACCTTGAAATGGTTGGATGGAGCTTAACAAGGCTACATCATGGTCACAAAGGGTCCGATTGTGTTTTTACTGTATCCACTGAAGTTCCCTTAGTTATCGCCAAATCTGTAGCTCAAGCCTTAGAGTTGAACTGAACATTTATATTACCATCCGTTAGCAGTCACATCCTTATGATACACGAATGCCTTCAAACCACTTGGCAATGACAACTCCAGTCGATTAAGAACAAATATTGAATTTCTTAACAATTAATTTAAGGTCTTCATCCAGAATCTTCTGAAGATCCACAAGAGAGCACCAATCCTTTAGCAAATTTTATAATCTTTGAACTTTCAAAACCCCCCTTTTCTTGTCAGTCACTTGATTCAAGTAAATACTCTTCTCTTTCATCATTTTTATTGACCAAAACAAAATACCAAATAAAAAAAATTAAATAGAAAAAAAATTAAGACCCACTCAAACTAGGGACCCCAACCGATTATTCGAATAATCGATAATTTTTCGATTATTTCGATTAATCGATTAATCGACTTTTTAAAACGATTAATCGATTTTTAAGTACCTTGCCATTTTAATATTTTTTCTTTTCAATACAAAAAGTACGAAAAAAATTACACTTTCAAATAGTTCAGTGTGAAGTGTTGATCGGTCAACTTAAAAAGTCTGTTTTAATTTAACCATACAATATTTCTAATGGAAAATATTTATCGATAGTCAAAAGAATACACTCAAAGCTTCAAGTCGCACAACTTTCAGATTTAAAGTTGACAAATTTCAGGAATATTAGAAGCTTAATAGATTATGAACTGTGTGTTTTTAAATAGATGGAAATAAATAATTTGATTCATCACAGGAGTTAAAGCTCTTTTTGAAAATAAAGTGTCGGAAAACGCATGTTTGTGTTGAGAATCTATGTAACAAACTTTTAAGTATTCCGTACTAAAATTAGGGTTTCGAAGCAATTGTCCAAGAGTTAGATCATTGAATTTTTACTTAATATTTAAACATTCATATGTAGCTAAGAATGTTTTAAAAATCATTGTATTTACTAATTTTGATCTTGTTCTTTCAAATTCTACAATTGATAGACGAAAAAAATAAGTAGAACTTGATAAAATATTGGATTTAAAAATTCATATGATTTAATAGTTATTGGACAATCAATCTATTGACTAGGACGGTAAATAAGTTTCTGGACAGTCAATTTAAATACATATTTAATCAAATTATCATTATTTTCATCAATTAATTTTTTAGTTAATTATGTTTACTTTTGATTTCAATTAATAATATTTGATAAAATCTTAATTTTCCTTGATATTTTTGAATTTATAAATTTGCCATTTTTCATCACATAAACACAATCAAATTTATTGTCCGGCCATATTCGACACACAACAAAATGTTCTGTTCAAAAACATATGTTTTTTGTATCTATACACATACGATAAAATATTGTCCACGCAATTAATATTTGTGCGTCCCATAATATGTATTTGAAATGAATTTTTGTTTTACTTATTTTATTATAAAAAATGTGATTTAATTACAAAATATTATATCAAATCAAAAGTTAAGATTCTAAATAACTCAAATAATATAAAAATAACAATATAAACAGTCAAAAATGCCTCTATTTATTTAAGTTGAAAATAACGAAGAACAGCCATTTTCTTATTATGATGCAGAGAGGTGAACATTATTTTTTCTTTTAAAGAATAAAGTATATTTTTTCACATAAATATCAAAAAAATCTATTTAGTTATGCAGTGCAGATTCTGAATTATCTGCCACACTTTTTGTTTTATAAAAATATATTAATTTTCATTGATAAATAAAAGAAAACTCTTGATGCGTCCTAAAACTGTTCTGTCCCATAACTAATTTGAAACCCTAAGAGTTAATTTGATGAAACCTATTCTGAAAATATTCTTATAAATGTTCTTAAAATATTATTTTTTTATCCCTCTTTTTCCCAGATCCAGCTGCAATTTTTGATTAAATTTTATATTTTTTAGTTGGTTTTAACCCATCAATGAATGATCAATCAAAAAAATTTGGTTGTTAGAGTAAAAAATTTTCAAGAGAAGTTAGTAAAAATACGTATAACTCCTATAGAATTACGTATAGAAATTTCACTGGGAAAGTAATGGTTAATATAGTTCATATTAAACTGCATGCAGTTATAGAAAAAAAATAAGTTTTATTATACAAGTAAATGACTTAGAATTAATGCAAAAAAATATAAATATAATATTTTCGATTAATCGTTTTTTTCGATTAATCGATTTTTTTTGAATTTCGATTATCGATTAATCGATAATTTTGAAAATCGATTAATTTGGAGTCCCTAACTCAAACATAATTCAATTTAAAAAGCGTGATCTTTCCCATTTTTTTCCTTTTCAAAAAACAAGATTAGCGTCGCGAATTTAATTTTATATCATTACCAAAAATATTTTCTAATTCTCTGTTATTTTTCTACTGTTCTACTGAAGAAGACAAGGGTACAGTCTTCATCGTCTTTTTCTTTTCCTTAGAAACATTTAAAACATGACAATCGTTGTCTTTCGTTTTTGTCACCCATCCCAAATTTCATTTTAATTCAAATTCATGGTTGTCTGCTTTAAACTGAAGCAAAAAGGTACCACACAAAATTGTGTGTGTATTAAAATTGTATTATTGATAAATAAAATTTCATAGAAAGTGACAAAAGACATTTAATTTTTCTCCCCATAATTTATTTTTTTTTTGTATTTTTTGATTCAATTTTCAAGTCGACATTTTTTCTCGGTATCTCTTTAAAAAGAAATAAATAAAAATTATTTTAAAGGCAATTTATTTAGTAAAATAACAATAATAAAGAGAGCTTCGAGGCAATTTTATTTTTATATATTCCACGTTGCTGCTGTATCGCATTGTATCACATCACATCGCATCGTTAATCGAATATTTTAAATTCTTTTCATTGAAAAACATAAAATTTTGTATTAAAATTGAAAAAATTGCACGATCATCATAATAATAGTAAAAAAATATAATTTAACTAAACCACGCTTTCACACACACACACACATAAATATTCAATAAGAGTCATAAAGAGTTGGGAATTTATGAAAATTGAAAATGTTTCTACACAAAATTCAATGTGCAGGATTTTCTGCTTTAACACTAAATAAAACTGGGATAAGCGCTTTTTTTTGTAATGTAAATCGTTCTGCTGTGTGATAAAATGAAAATTTCACTATATTTTAGTATATTTTTTTAAGTTGCATATTTTTTTTAATATTTCATAAAAGTATGCAAAACTTTGTCTATAATTCAATGATGATATAAAAAAATTCACGCCTCATGGAATAAGTTTTTTCTTTCATTTTTCTATGATTTTTTTTTTTTTTTTTGAATAAAAAAATATAAAATAAAAATAATGTACAAGTTGTTACTTCTGAGTTAACTTCTTCACATTTTATGGGGAAAAACTTTACTTTTTGTTAACATTTTATTCGTGTCTTGTCCAAAATTTCTCATAAAACTTTGAAATGTATGGCATTAAGTCATCATCGAAAAATAAATCATATCTGATTTATGTATTTTCTGCTTTGTATTTTAAATTATTATTATTATTTTCCTCCAAACGAATGTTAAATATAGCCTTTGAATTATTCATAAATTTTTCTTCAATTTTTTCCTCGTTCCTTGTTTATTTTTTATCATTGAACATTATTGTAATTTTTTTTTTCAAAATATATGTGAATGAAAATTCTTATCAACTTTAATTTAAGCTACATTTAAATATGTCTTGTTTTCACTTTTTGTTCTTAAATCCGATTAGATTTTCATTTTTCTTCTTTTGCTTGTGAGAATATTTTAAAAGGAGGAAAAATGTTCAATTTAAATAATTTCTAAACTAATTAAGATTTTGCTCTGATAATCTTGTTAACTTAAAATGGAATTCTGTTTTCAATGGATTTTTTTTTGTTCAAGCTAATATCAAAATATTAAAATCTTTTACATTTAATTATATGAATTTTGGGAAAATTACATTAAAATAGATGTGGCGTGGTTCATAAATGAATTCATTTTATAATAAAGAATTTTATAACCCTTAATTGGACTCAAAAGCCTCCCTTAAAAAATTACACAATAGCAGACTCAACTGATAAATCATAAGAGTCCACCAACGACAGACTTAGTTGACCTCGGCACAATTTCATTTCAATTTCAATTTCATTGCCTACATTTCGGGGTATTTTTTAAAATTAACTATCAGAACCATGGAAAAATGTTTGGAAAAAAATTAATTTCCAGTCGATACACGTTTAAATTAAAATGATAAAGTAGAAATCGATTATTTGGTTGTTATTTTATGGTAAAGTAAAATATTCAAAGAAAGATATTCAAAAAAGTTTATTATTTATAAAATAAAAAAAGATAATCTTAATATCTCTAAGGCATAAAATAATACTATTTTACTTCTTTAAGCTCTCAACTAAGCCGATTTGAGATAAAAATGTATTTAAAAAAATACGTTTATGAGATTTAAATTTACTTTGATTTTGGGTAAGGTCCAAAAGTAACAATAAATTGATTTTTCATCATTTTTACCACAAGATGGCGCTCCAAAAGTTACGAAAAACGTTAATCTTAAGCGTTTCTTACAAAAGCTTAAAATTTTCCGAATAAAACTTCGTTGTGCCTTATTTTGAAACACATTTTATAAGAAAAGTTTTCAATAGTTTAGTTTATTTGAAAACTAAAAAATAATTTGAATTGACCGTTATTTTGAAATTGCTTTTATAATGAGTAACGGATATAAGAATCTTTTTTGGGGTATGTAAGGCAAATTTTGTCATCATTACAGATTACACAGTTATACAAAATACATCACTTGCTAGAACAAAGCTCAAACTATGAAAATTAGAAAATACACTAAAAATAAGCCGACACGTATTTCGGGGTTTGGCTGTTATACCCTATTTAAGCCTTTTAGAGCTAGGAGGCTCATTTTTACGTTTTTAGTCATAACTTTTTTATTTTTAAAGATACAAAAAAGAGGAGATACTCATTTCGATACAGCTTCATATCATCTAAAACTTCTAGAAGAACAAAAAAATTTGTTTGATGGAAAAATTTTGGGAAAAATTGAAAAAAAACTAATGAAAATGCATTATATTTTGCTTTTTCTCAAATAACAAATTTTTTATTAAATTTATTTATTTTTTCATTTGTTTTTGCGATTTTTCCCAAAAATTTTTCCATCAAACGAATTTTTCTTTTCTTCTAGAAGTTTTAGATGATATGAAGCTGTTTGAAATGAGTATCTCCTCTTTTTTGTATCTTTAAAAATAAAAAAGTTATGACTAAAAACGTAAAAATGAGCCTCCTAGCTCTAAAAGGCTTAAATAGGGTATAACAGCCAAACCCCGAAATACGTGTCGGCTTATTTTTAGTGTATTTTCTAATTTTCATAGTTTGAGCTTTGTTCTAGCAAGTGATGTATTTTGTATATCTGTGTTATTCATAGAAAGTATCAAGGAATTCTAGGCTCCTTTGTCTTTATTTGCAAAATCCCAGGTATAACCCTTCATTTATTCAAAAGTACTTCCAAGCCCATTCATTTTAGATTTCATATATAAGGAAATTTTTGATAAAACTTTTTTAAATGTAGGTTTATGAAACGCATTTCATATTCCCGTTAAAATTATCTTTAGAATGAATTTAAAATTGAGAATGAAAGTACAACACAATAAGGTTAATGCTTATTATTACATTTTATCGTCATATTTTCCTTATTTCCTTGTTTTTTGTTTGAAACTTTTTTAAAACAAAAATAAACGACGACTTGTTGCTGCTGACAACAATCTGAATCAAAACATTATAGAGGGTCAGTTTTAGTAATAAATCATGTAAATTAAGCTATTTCAAATTTTTTTTAAGTATCGAAAATCCACATTTGCAGAAATGGGACGCACAGACTGAGACACACACTAAACAAATTAATCAGCCAATGTCGGAAATTCTTGTTTTTCATGTTTTAGGGCGGAAACAAAATTTCTCTAAGAACAATATTTTCATCTTTTTCTCCTTTAATGGAGTAAGTGAACTTAAATTGGACTTGAGACTTTTGCATCGCACTTACCTCAAAATAAAAACTTACACATAAAGAAAAAATTAAGTTTTAGTGTCAAAACTTGACCCTCCCTATTCAAAAGACAACAGGAAAAGTTCAAGTCCTTTGAGGCTTAAATATTATTTTTTTTCTTTTTTTTTTATTTTAATTTTAATTTTACCTTATCAGCTTTCTTTTCACATTAAAAGGGCAAATTGTTCTTTGTCGATTTTTTTAACTTTGTATTCCTTTGAAGATTTTTTTTCTCATTCTTTACGATACAAGTTGAATTTTAACAATAATTAAACTTAAACCTTCACTGCAATCAGACTCTTGTATTTTAAATGAAACCTTTTTCAATATTATTCAATTGAAAACTAATCAATGTATTTATTTTTCTTTTTTTCTTTTCAGATTAATTTTAATCAATGTTTTAACAAAATTTCCACGAAAAACTTAAAAAGGTAAGTAATTGATTCAATTTTCCTTCTCCTTTTTTCATTATTTTAATATTAAAATTACCGAGAGAGAAAAGACCCAAATTAAGCTCTTTTTTTGTGTTTCATTTTTGTTTCATTAAATCAATAAACTTTCGCATCGATTGAAGAAGCTTCTTCTTCACATTTTCATGTCAATAATGTTTCAGCATAATATTGATCGATTGCCTTTTATTGTTTTCATTGTTATTTTTATCCTTTTAGTATATTAGATAAAAAAAAGAACAAAAATACCGCAATGATGATAAATTTCGAGAAAAAAATAAAATAGAGTATGAAAGGGAAAAAATAAACGTTGCGATATCATCTTCAGTTGAAAAATACGTTAAAAAAATAAGAAAAATTGCTCTAAACCTCGCATACCCTTTCCAGTGCTCACACTTATCATCCTCGGTAAACAGCAACAATTTATCAGAATAAATGATATTAAAAAAAAAAAATGATATACGTTGAGCACTTCTGTTACGCATTCATCACAATTGTTATCGATTTGATGATATGATGAATAAATGATGATTTTGTTCTTTCTCTCTCAATTCTTAAAACGAATCATCAATAAAATAATGTTTTGTTATCTTATCAAAGTGAGAATTAAAACAAATGAAAAAAGTTCTGATGGCAGTTTTTTTAATCCTATTTTAAAGAAAAAAAATTCTTAAAGTCCCTTCACTGTGAGTTGAAAAGGTTCATTTTTGACCACTTCACTGTAAGTAAAAAACAGAGGCCACTTGCGACATTCCTTTGCGGCACGATTATCAAAACTTATGCGGCACAGTTCTCGGGACTCATGCGGTACGGTTCTAAGGACTTATGCGGCACGATTCTAAGGCCTCATGCGGCACGGTCCTTGGGACTCGTGCGGCACTGTTCTAAGGACTCATGCGGAACGGTTCTTGGGTCTCATGCGGCAGTGTTCTAAGGACTCATGCGGAACGGTTCTTGGGTCTCATGCGGCACTGTTCTAAGGCTTCATGCGGCACGGTCCTCAGGACTCATGCGGCACGGTTTTTGAAACTCATGCGGCACGGTTCTCGAGACGGCACAGTTATTAGGCCTCATCAGGATGTTAACGTGAAATTGAAATAAAAGCGAATCATGAGGTCACTCGTGTAATTTACGTGAGTACTGCGAGACATTTCCATCCCCAGTGTTCCAAAGAAAACTTTTCTGTCAATACTTTTTTTGTATTTTTTTCATTTTAATATTTAACAATAAAACAAATACATCATCAATAATAATAATAATATGAAACCACCATGTAATAAAAATGCTATTATGGGAGTTGAAAGATGAGTATAAAGTTGATGAGGGATCAGATCAATAATAAATGATTGTAACCAAAACCTTTCACATACATTCATGTGAGTTTCAAATATTTATATGAAAAAAAAGTTACATTACACAAATAAATTTTGATATATTGATGATGAAAAGCAACCACTTGTATATCAATTTCCGATACTTTTTCGGGTTTTTTTTTGTATTGTAAATGTGGGTTGTTTATATTTTGAGATGAAAAAAATATGATATAATATTTTAAATGTCATAAGAGAGGGATGATTTGGATTTGAAAATTTTAATCCTCCGTTTTATTTATTAAACCATTACATGTTTGTAATTTTAACCAATTTGAGTCAATTTACCAAAAAAAAAATCATTGAAATACTCTTTAATGCACTTAAAATACAAATTTATCAAATTCCATTCTAAACGATCCAGGCTAATGCTCCGATATTCTCAAAATAATGACAAATGTGGTAAAAAAAAGTTAAAATTGATGATATGTAGACTTAAATTACATTATTTTGAAAAAAAATATGAGCAGCACTGTTTTTATTGTTAAAAATATCATCATTGTTGTTAGAAAAAGGCTTAGACGATGAGAAAAAAAATCTTTGATAAGCAAAAAGACGCATAGTACGAAGAAAAATGAGTTATTTGTTATTGTTGTGCCAGCACTTAAGTTGTTATCGCTTTAATGGATGTGTCATACGATGTTTTTCTTCTTCACTTGGAAGAATTGTATCAGAAAAACACTTAAATTTATTATAACGGTGAACCATCACCATCAGACATGTAAATTATGTTCATTTTCTTTTGTTGTGGAAAATGGAAAGGTGGTTAAAGAGGTTTTTTTATATTTAATCATTCATTTTTATTGAAAACTTTAGTTTTTTGTTTGAATGCTACAAAATATTTACTTAAAATCAGATGCTGTGTAAACTTTAAGATTATTTGTTACATCGAATTCTTGTGTAAATTCCCTGAATCGATCAAAGTTTAGATCCATTATAATGGAAAAAGCGGCGTCTTGAAGTTCTTCGTCTACGATTCTGCCATCCATATTCAAGGAGCCTTTTAACCATTGTTTTGAAGTACTATCAAAATGAAATTCAGCAGTAAGAGCACTATCAGGGAAAATTTCAATTCCTTCTAATATGTCATAGCCCTGTGCAACTAATAGTCCTAAGTCTCCATTACACTGATTACGTTTTGCCTTCAGTTCAACAACAATTTTTGATTTTACATATTCAACTGTGACATTGGCTTTGCAATTTCCGTATGGTAATCCAGAGACATTCGTCTCATCAGTATACGGCTCATCAGGTGTGGAATAATCTTTTACTTGTTCAGTCATATTATGCATCATTAAATAAATGGCTTTATATTTAAACTGTATGGATTTTTTTGTATCAGATTCCAAGGCAAAAATTTTATCAGGATCCAAATCATCGTCATCACTTTTGACAGTTACAACAATTGGATAGCCAAGGGATATTATGTCAGATTCTGATAACAAATCTTCATCACTGCTATCAACTTGAACATTTTCAAGGTACATGATAAATTTATTTGGAGTATCATCTGAAGGTTTTCTTATGAGCACATCAAAGGTGATTCCATTATTTTGTTTCAATACTCTAGTGTATGTAAAAAGAGTCTTTTCCTCAAATTTGTAGACTGTATCGTAACCGGTCTTCATGTAATCGAAAATTGTTGATCCATTTGTTGATGTTTCACATGAAACGGCAACAAAAATTAATATCGCAGCGATTGAAAATAGCTTCATTTTATTTGAGTGAATAAATGAAATTGACTGAAGAAATGAGTGATCACTCGATTTTTATACATTCATTTTATCAGTAATCTTGACCTATCAGTTCATGGGAGGACGCAATTTAAATATCTCTTAATTTTATTTTTTTTTCATTTTAATCAAGAAATTATATAAGAATTATTTTTAGACGTAATTTTTGGATTTTGTTGAAAGCATAGTATGAAATTTGTGATAACAAACTGAAATTTTTGTTCAATACACAGATGGAAGAGTGTCGTGATAAGAGATTTCGAGACTTTATATAACAAACAGAGACGAGTGACCACGATAATTAAGCAAAACTAAGCAAAAAATGCCATTAAAATCAAACCCCGTCTACATTCAGGGAGTCTAAAAGTCACCAAGCAAAACGGAACGTTTTCGACTCAAAATGAAAAGGACTGGACATTGACAGTATTATCAAAAAGTCAAAATAGTATTGAAATTATAGTTTATTCGATTTTGATGAATGATATGAAATCTGGATCCTTTTGATATGAAAATTTCATGAAAGTATTAATACTCAAAGTCAGATGCTGAGTAAAGCTTTAGATCTTTTGTCAAATCAAATTCTTGTTCAAATTCCTTGTATCCATCGAAGTTAAGCTCCTTTTCAATGGAAAAGTTAATTAAAGTTTCTGTGTTCATGCTACCATTCATTTTAATAAAACTTCTCAAGAATTGTCTTGAAGTTTTATCAAAATGAAATACAATTGTAAGGGCACTATCAGGTGAAATATCATCACATTCATATTCTTTAAGATCTTCTGTAATAGTTTTCTCCAATTTGCCAAAACACTGCTCACGTTTTGTCATCATCTCAACAATAAATTTAGAATTTTCATATTTTAATGTATATTTCGTAGTGCAATTTCCGTATGGTAGTCCTGCAACATTCTCTTCAAAAGTTAATGGTTCTTCAAGGGTAGGAAAATCTTCTTTGTTCATGTTAGAAATGGTATTCATTAATCTCCTAAAAATTATGAGTCATGTTTTGTACCACATTTAAAATTGCTTATTATGCTGGAAATTTTGTATCCCAAGACTGATATTTCATATGATTTGGAAATTTTATATGAAATCTTACTTCCAGTATAATAAGCAATCCTAAATATGATAGATAAAGTATCCTAAAATCATGATATTTACATAAAATCAGAAATGGCATCATATTTGGATTTTAAAAATTGTTGGGTGTCTGATTCCAAGCCATAAATTTCATCAAAATCCAAAATTGGATCGTCATTTGTAACAGTACCAAAAAATGGATTTCCAAGTGCTTCAATCTCAGATTGTGAGAATGTCGCTTCACCTTTTGATTTAGATTGAAAATTTTGCACGAAAATGATGAATTTATTTGGAGTGTCTTCGGACGATTTTCTTAAGCCAATATCATAGCTAGTTCCTTGAATTTGTTTAACTTTGCCATGTGAAAAAGTTTTCTTTTCCTCATATTTGTAGACCGTATCGAAACCGTCTCTCATGTAATCGAAAAGTGTTAATCCTCTGCATGAAACGACAACAAAAATTAATAACGCAACAATTGAAAAGAACTTCATTTTGTATGAGTGATTAATTTCAATTGACTGAAGAAATAAGTGATCACTCAATTTTTATACATTAACTTTATCAGTTATATTATGTAAGAGAGTAATTTTGACCTTTCAGTTCTTGAGAAGTTGAAGACGTGATTTAATTGTCTTTTAATTTTTCACTCTAATCAAGGAATTATGTTTATAAATAATTTTTGAATTCTAACTACTTCTTTATGCAAGGTATAATTCCTTTAAGCACCATTATCCTTGAAAATTTCGTTGCTAACAAGAACTATTACAATGATAGATTCATTTTTCATATAGTCTGTTCTACAAAATGGCACAGTTTATATTTCATTGGCTCTAGAGCTCTGTCGTAGTTGCTTTATAGCAAACTTAGTTTTGAAGAATGCAGAGTCAATGATTCCCACTATACACGGGAAATGCAAAAGTTGCCGTATTCTTGCCTTAGCACGGCAACTCTACGAACTTATCTGGATAAATTGCAAGAGTGCTTGATCATCCGCCAATTTTTAAAGTTTTTTGGATACTACGGTGCAAGTTCCTCAGATTTGAAGGGCTAGAAGTTAAGAAAAGAAAAAAGATTACTGATATTATTCATAAAAAGCATATTTTGAACTCCTCTCCATACAAAAGCACCAAAAACTATAAACTTATAAACACCATAAACTTATTTCATTTCAATTCACCTTTAAAACAAACTCTTACCTGCAATCCATCTCCTTTTTCATTTCATTCCATCACATTTATTTTACATCACACATCCAAAAGAGCATGTAATGCTCTCAGGTAAAATGTACATTTATCAGAAAGAAGACATCATCATTATTACTAGTACATTGATTGATAATGATGTGGAAGGGATCATTTTACAATTTTATGTATCTCACACAATTCAAACCTGTAAAAAAAAATTTATATAAATATTCGTTGTGTTTTTATTTCGATTTCAATTTATTTTTTTTTATTTTATGTTTTGAAATGTTGTATGATCATTAAATTAAAAGGTACATGAGAAAAATGTTCAAAATAAGGACATTAAAACAAAATGGAATTAAATTGAGATGTTATTTGTCAGATAAAATTGAATGGTGCTGGTTCTCCCTTGTTTTTTTGATTTTATCTTTTAAAACAAAATTAAGACCTTTAAAATTCTGAGAAATATTTAATATGAAAATTGTCTTGAATTGTCGTAAATTGTCTTGAATGAAGAGCTCGAATCCAATTTCCGCTGGAACAAATTTTAATTAAAATCTGAACAGAATTTTACTTTTAAATTCACTTAAAAATTCAAAACGCAACCCATTTTTTGTTGTCATTCTACTTGAATTCCATTTCATAATAATATTATGAGCACTTATTCTTATTATGATGATTATTTTATATTATTCCGCCCTTTAAATAAATGTACAATTGCACATTTAAAAAGGATTATGAGAAATTATGATTTTAAGTGGTATGGCACAAAAAAATATTAGATAAAAATCATGAAACGTAAAAGAAAAGAAAATAATAGTAAAAAAAAACAAGATTGTTTTGTTCAAAGATAGAGCAAAATAATAGACACTAAAAAAATTGTATAAGGACGACGATGAAGTTGATGATGAAGAAAAAAAGTGTGTCTGTGTGTTCAACAATCCTCATAAAAATAATCATCATCATGTTTTTTCTCTTCATTTCTTTTGATATTACGTGGTTGCCTATTATCCAATGGAATGTCAGTAATTGACTGAATATAAGGTGGACGACGGTGCTATTTTTTTTTTAAAGAAATTCTTTTGTTCCATTTTATATGGTTTTGTGTTATTTACTGTCTGTGGAGTACTTTTTCATTGACTTATAATAATCTTTAACGTTCTTTATTCATTTCATTTATCATGGATATGAAAAAAAATCAAGGGAGAGAGAGATGAGTTTATGCTAAAATATCGCTGAGATACGAACATGAACTTGGGTATGAATGATAAAATTACAAAAAATAATAAAAAACAAAAAATATGATCATTGGATGTGTTTTTTGCAATGTAAGGAGGAAGAACATAAGAAGGACTTACTTGTTCTTTTCTTTTCTTTGAAGGTTTCTATTCAGTTTGTATTTTTCCACGACGACGCTTTTGTATTATTCCACTTATTATAATTTTTTTTTTTTACATTATTATATGTCTCTATTATTATCATCATGTTTATTTTTAAATGCATTCTTTAAGTTTTCACTTATTCTTCTTGATAGTTATGTCAGAGAAGACAGTTGTATGGAATTAGTTTTAAAATTAGTATTTTAAGTTGAAATTGTTAGCGATGATTTTAAAGGAGGAGACACAAGACGACTTTTTTGCTTCTGTCATTTGATGGCTCCAGTCATTTTTTTACTTTTGACAGTTCTGAACTCCTGCCATTTGATAGCCTTTGACATTTCTTGGCTCCTGTCATTTGAAAGCTTTTGTCATTCGATGGCTCCTGTCATTTCATAGCTTTTGTCATTCGATGGCTCCTGTCATTTGATAGCTTTTGTCATTTGATAACTTTTGTCATTTGATGGCTTTGGCATTTGATAACCTTTGTCATTTGATAGCTCCTGAAATTTATGACATTATTGACATTTCTGGGCTCCTGTCATTTTTTTACTTTTGACAGTTCTGAACTCCTGTCATTTGATAACTTTTGTCATTCGATGGCTCCTGTCATTTTATAGCTTTTGTAATTTGATGGCTCCTGTCATTTGAAAGCTTTTGTCATTCGATGGCTCCTGTCAATTGATAGCTTTTGTCATTTCATAGCTTTTGTCATTCGATGGCTCCTGTCATTTGATAGCTTTTGTCATTCGATGGCTCCTGTCATTTGGTAGCTTTTGACTTTCGATGGCTCCTGTTATTTTGTTTACTTTTGACATTTCTGAGCTCCTGTCATTTGATAGCTTTTGTCATTCGATGGCTCCTGTCATTTGAAAGCTTTTGTCATTCGATGGCTCCTGTCATTTGATAGCTTTTGTCATTTGATAGCTTTTGTCATTCGATGGCTCCTGTCATTTGATAGCTTTTGACTTTCGATGGCTACTGTTATTTTGTTTACTTAAGACATTTCTGAGCTCCTGTCATTTGATAGATTTTGTCATTCGATGGCTCCTGTCATTTGATAGCTTTTGTCATTCGATTTCTCCTGTCATTTCATAGCTTTTGTCATTCGATATCTCCTGTCATTTGATAGATTTTGTCATTCGATGGCTCCTGTCATTTGATAGCTTTTGTCATTCGATGGCTCCTGTCATTTGATAGCTTTTTTCCTTCGATGGCTCCTGTCATTTGAAAGCTTTTGTCATTCGATGGCTCCTGTCATTTGATAGCTTTTGTCATTTGATGGCTCCTGTCATTTGATAGCTTTTGTCATTTGATGGCTCCTGTCATTTGATAACTTTTGTCATTTGATGGCTCCTGTCATTTGATAACCTTTGTCATTTGATGGCTCCTGTCATTTGATAGCTTTTGTCATTTGATGGCTCCTGTCATTTGATAACTTTTGTCATTTGATGGCTTCTGACATTTGATAACCTTTGTCATTTGATAGCTCCTGAAATTTATGACATTATTGACATTTCTGGGCTCCTGTCATTTGATATCTTTTGTCATTTTATAGCTTTTGTAATTTGATGGCTCCTGTCATTTGATAACCTTTGTCATTTGATGGCTCCTGTCATTTATAGTTTTGTCATTTCATCGTTCATGTCATTCAATGACTCCTGTCATTTTATAGTTAGTTTCATTTGATAGGTCTTGTCATTTGATAGCTTTTGTCATTCGATGGCTCCTGTCATTTGATAGCTTTTGACTTTCGATGGCTACTGTTATTTTGTTTACTTAAGACATTTCTGAGCTCCTGTCATTTGATAGATTTTGTCATTCGATGGCTCCTGTCATTTGATAGCTTTTGTCATTCGATTTCTCCTGTCATTTCATAGCTTTTGTCATTCGATATCTCCTGTCATTTGATAGATTTTGTCATTCGATGGCTCCTGTCATTTGATAGCTTTTGTCATTCGATGGCTCCTGTCATTTGATAGCTTTTTTCCTTCGATGGCTCCTGTCATTTGAAAGCTTTTGTCATTCGATGGCTCCTGTCATTTGATAGCTTTTGTCATTTGATGGCTCCTGTCATTTGATAGCTTTTGTCATTTGATGGCTCCTGTCATTTGATAACTTTTGTCATTTGATGGCTCCTGTCATTTGATAACCTTTGTCATTTGATGGCTCCTGTCATTTGATAGCTTTTGTCATTTGATGGCTCCTGTCATTTGATAACTTTTGTCATTTGATGGCTTCTGACATTTGATAACCTTTGTCATTTGATAGCTCCTGAAATTTATGACATTATTGACATTTCTGGGCTCCTGTCATTTGATATCTTTTGTCATTTTATAGCTTTTGTAATTTGATGGCTCCTGTCATTTGATAACCTTTGTCATTTGATGGCTCCTGTCATTTATAGTTTTGTCATTTCATCGTTCATGTCATTCAATGACTCCTGTCATTTTATAGTTAGTTTCATTTGATAGCTTTTATCATTCGATGGCTCCTGTCATTTGATAGCTTCTGACATTTTTAACCTTTGACATTTTTCGACTCCTTTAATTTAGACATCCAAACAGAACCACGCTCATCCTCGATTCCTTTAAAATTACGTTTTAATCCTTCAAACATTTTTTTTTCATTCACATTTCAATAAAATCAGTACAATACCAATAAATCTTAAAGAGTTCCAACCAAGCACGTCCAAATACAACGTAATTTAAAACTTTATATAACAATAATAATAAAAAATTAAATGAAAAGAAAAGAAAAAAAAAATAAACATAAAAATAATAATCTACACACTTGCACATAAAATCATACCTGAAATGCAATGCTCAATAGAAACACAGTTCTTGAACTTTTTTTTCTTCTGTCGTTGTCTCTTCTTTTCATTGTAATTTTTTTTCCTACAATATTATGAAATCATGCCCATCTTTTATGTAAAAGTATAAGAAGAAAGAGTTGAATGAATTGAAAAGTGACATTTATTTGAGTAAAGCTAAAGTAAAGTAAAACATAGACGTGGGAAAATGTTATGAACTCTCGTCTTTTTTTATTATTAAATGAATTGAATGGAAAATTTAGATTTTACTAGATTGTGATGTCATTATCGTTATAATTATTTTTATTATGGATTTTGTCTTATGTACATATTTTTTATATGAAAAATAATAAAAATTGCCCTTTGTTTCAGAGAATTCATATTAAAGCTTTTTAATGCAATCTTAATTAAAATCCTGGATGATGCTTTAATCGTTCATGAAATTAAAATAATTTTCATTATGAGTTAATAAAAGTAAATTTGAATGATGAAAATGATGATGAGAGACAATGAAATGAAATGATCATTAAATATGTCATTAAAAATTTTTTTTGGTCTTTTTTAATGAGATTACCATGAAAAGCAAGGTAATTAAATAAAATGTGGCTTAATTGTGGTAATTTTTATCTTAATTTCACTTAAAAAAAACTTAATTTCAATCAAATTTCACTAAAATTTATTTAAATATATTTCAAATTAATTTTTTTAAAGCCCATCATAGAAATTTAGTCAGAATTGCATCCATCCCTATCACAAGTATTGCAATAAATGTTATTCTTGAACATTGGTGACGAGGAAATCCTTGAACAGATATTTGTCGCATTAGTGACCGTTTCCCAAGTGCATGAGCGTGTGATGATTTCTTGATTCAAAACTAGAAAAAAAAACATTAAATTTAAATTAATGGTTATTTTGAAATTTAATTTCAAAATTAACTGTTTTTTAAAATTTAAATTCAAATTTAACGGTTTTTTTTTAAATTTGACTTCAAAATTTAAATTAACGGTTATTTTACGTTTCAAAATTTAAACTCACTCGTTTTTTTCAATGTCTTACAAACCGGTTGCAATCTTTTAGCTGGAATTGCTGACCCACAATTGACATAACTTGTGAATCTCTGAACGTCAGATGCTAATTTTACAGGATCCTTACAAAAGTTTTGGACGACTGATGAGCAATGCCAACAATTGAGAGAATCAACTATGAAATTAAAGTTTGAACTTAGATTTTTTTCAAAATATATTGATTTTAACGTGTTGCCAAATCGCTGCCAATTTTCCTTGAAACTCTCAGACTTGAAATTAAATTTCAATACCCAAGAAAATTCATGTTTTTCGGCCTAATAAAAGCCATTTAAATGGCAATTTTGTTAAAAAAAATCAATTTTTTGGAATATTTAATATTACAGAATTGGCAACACTGAAATTACACTTCAAAATCCCTTCTCACCTTGGTATCGTGCCACAAAAACCACAACAAGACAAATAACGAGCAAAAGTTTCATATTTAAAAACTTTATGTTAACAACTTAATTTATAACTTGTCTGATTAAATAGAACTCAATCAAAGTACTAAGCACATTAATTGCAAAAGTAATCAAGAAAAGTGATTAGCCTTGTCAATTTTCCATTTGATCAAGATAAAATGCAATTAAAAAGGGGAAAAAATGTAAAATGAAAGCGAAAAAACAATCATAATAAAGTTTATAATTGTATGTTTTAACAACAATGATGTGAAAAAGTTTTTGCATGTAAGAATGTTTCAAAGTGATTTATGTTTTTAATATTCAAATAATTAATAGTCGAATTACAGTGAAATAACACTGTTAATAGTATAAAGGTGAAAATGTGATTTTTTCATTGAATTTCACTGATTCTGAGCCTTTTCAAGGAAAATTCCATTTAATTCATTAAAATTTCCATCAATCATTCACGTAAAACCAATAACCATCATTTTTTAACACCACCCTGATGATTTTTCGTTGATTTTATTGCCATAATATGAGTTTCACAGCCCACACATTTGTCATATTTTCAAATGAAATGCAATAAAACCCCCATCAATATTCAAATAAAATAATAAAAAAATTTCTCCCCGTTTTATTTTATTTCATTTTACAAGCCATCACCGTTACTTTTATTGTCATCATCATCAAATTGAATGTACTTTTCTTTTAAAAATACTTAAATTTAAGGCAAGGCTTCTGCGTATCAATAAAATAAAAATAACAAATAATAATGATCGACTAATAAAACTTTTTGGCACTGATCTGGAATAAATTTTAAATAAAAATTATTATTTTTATGTCATGTTACGATGGAAATGTGAAAAAAACACTGCAGTGAAATAAAAATTTTAAATAGAATGAATTTTTGCTTTGTGGGTTTCAGTTCGGTTTGTGTCACAGCTCATTATTTATTTATTTATGGTGGTTTTTTATTCAATTTGAAGAAAAATTGGTTTTGTTTTTATTTTGATTGTGGAGCAGCCTTGGAGCTGCTACATATTTCTTCTTATAAAGAAGACGTCGTTCAAGCAATTTTAGGTTCGTTCAAGAGACATTTAAGCGTCGTTCAAGAGACATTTAAGCGTCGTTCAAGCAATTTTAGATTCGTTCGAGCAATTTAAGATTCGTTCAAGCAATTTTAGCTTCGTTCAAGAAATTTTAGTTTCATTTAAGAGACATTCAAGCTTCGTTCAAGCAATATTAGCTTCGTTCAAGCAATTTTAGCTTCGTTCAAGGAATTTTAGCTTGGTTCAAAAGTTTTCAGCTTCGTTCAATCAATTTTAGCTTCGTTCAAGAGTTTTAAGCTTCGTTCAAGCAATTTTAGCTTCGTTCAAGCAATTTTAGCTTCGTTCAAGGAATTTTAGCTTGGTTCAAAAGTTTTCAGCTTCGTTCAATCAATTTTAGCTTCGTTCAAGAGTTTTAAGCTTCGTTCAAGCAATTTTAGCTTCGTTCAAGGAATTTTAGCTTGGTTCAAAAGTTTTCAGCTTCGTTCAATCAATTTTAGCTTCGTTCAAGAGTTTTAAGCTTCGTTCAAGCAATTTTAGCTTCGTTCAAGCAATTTTAGGTTCGTTCAAGGAATTTTAGTTTCATTTAAGAGACATTCAAGCTTCGTTCAAGCAATATTAGCTTCGTTCAAGCAATTTTAGCTTCGTTCAAGGAATTTTAGCTTGGTTCAAAAGTTTTCAGCTTCGTTCAATCAATTTTAGCTTCGTTCAAGAGTTTTAAGTTTCGTTCAAGCAATTTTAGCTTCGTTCAAGGAATTTTAGCTTGGTTCAAAAGTTTTCAGCTTCGTTCAATCAATTTTAGCTTCGTTCAAGAGTTTTAAGCTTCGTTCAAGCAATTTTAGCTTCGTTCAAGCAATTTTAGGTTCGTTCAAGAGACATTTAAGCGTCGTTCAAGCAATTTTAGATTCGTTCGAGCAATTTAAGATTCGTTCAAGCAATTTTAGGTTCGTTCAAGAGACATTTAAGCGTCGTTCAAGAGACATTTAAGCGTCGTTCAAGCAATTTTAGATTCGTTCGAGCAATTTAAGATTCGTTCAAGCAATTTTAGCTTCGTTCGAGCAATTTAAGATTCGTTCAAGCAATTTTAGCTTCGTTCAAGAAATTTTAGTTTCATTTAAGAGACATTCAAGCTTCGTTCAAGCAATATTAGCTTCGTTCAAGCAATTTTAGCTTCGTTCAAGGAATTTTAGCTTGGTTCAAAAGTTTTCAGCTTCGTTCAATCAATTTTAGCTTCGTTCAAGAGTTTTAAGCTTCGTTCAAGCAATTTTAGCTTCGTTCAAGCAATTTTAGGTTCGTTCAAGAGACATTTAAGCGTCGTTCAAGCAATTTTAGATTCGTTCGAGCAATTTAAGATTCGTTCAAGCAATTTTAGCTTCGTTCAAGAAATTTTAGTTTCATTTAAGAGACATTCAAGCAATATTAGCTTCGTTCAAGCAATTTTAGCTTCGTTCAAGGAATTTTAGCTTGGTTCAAAAGTTTTCAGCTTCGTTCAATCAATTTTAGCTTCGTTCAAGAGTTTTAAGCTTCGTTCAAGCAATTTTAGCTTCGTTCAAGGAATTTTAGCTTGGTTCAAAAGTTTTCAGCTTCGTTCAATCAATTTTAGCTTCGTTCAAGAGTTTTAAGCTTCGTTCAAGCAATTTTAGCTTCGTTTAAGCAATTTTAGGTTCGTTCAAGAGACATTTAAGTGTCGTTCAAGCAATTTTAGATTCGTTCGAGCAATTTAAGATTCGTTCAAGCAATTTTAGGTTCGTTCAAGAGACATTTAAGCGTCGTTCAAGAGACATTTAAGCGTCGTTCAAGTAATTTTAGCTTCGTTTAAGCAATTTTAGATTCGTTCAAGCAATTTTAACTTCGTTCAAATGACTCCACCTTCATGGTAAAACATTTTAAGAGTTTAAAGAGCTTCATTTCCAAATTCAATTGTAATTTTCTTAGAAATTTTCCTTTTCATGTCACAACAAATGTGATATCATGATAATATTAAATAAAAAGTTATTTTTTTCTTGCTACCCAATTGTACACAGTGAATATTTAATATTAAATTGTATTTTCTAACGAAAAGTCATTTTATTTTGCGACACAATAAAATATTCATGAGCCAAAATTTTGTCTCATTTCTTTCGTATTTTGGCATGAGCTTGTTTTTGTTGTTTTCTATTTTTTGTCGTTGATAAAATGCACATTTTCGCTCAGATAAGGAGGAGATGAGACTAAAAATAAATAGCTGAAAAGAAGCTGAAATATATTTTTATTATGATTATAATCGTAATAATGAATGTACTTCTTTTTTATTAAACGCGCTAAACAAAATAACGTGAGACATTGATCGTTGAATATTTATACACGTGTGAGAATTTTTTCACTTTTATTTTTTTAACGATGTCTTTTTTTTCATATTTTTATATAAAAATTATAATACGGTTATTATTACGATTATTACTCCACAAAATAAGAGACTCAGAGAGACATTTCAGTTCATTCAATTGAAATGTTTTTAACAAATTCATGGAAAATTTTTTTCCTATTTTATCATAAAAAAAGTAAACAATAATTTTTGAAGTAAATCTGCGGGATTATCAATATAAATGTGTTTGTGTGTGTCGTGAAAAATTTCATATTGGAGGATAAAATGATGAAAATTTTTGTTTTAAATGCAATTGAGCATGTGAACAGATAATGTCGGTTTTTTTTTGGAAAAATTGCCACCTTCACCAATGTACGTGTGTCATTGATTCAAGTGGTGTTAAGGGAAAAATATGGCGGTGTTAAAATTTTAATACTTGTTTTTGATCTCTTTTTTGTTTGTTTGTTCGATGCTGATATAAGTTTTAAGTGTTTTTAGAGCAGTTTCTGAGAAAATTTTCACGTTGACAGACGATTTGTCTGCAGCAATTCTGAAATTTACAAGTTACCTTAAAACTTAGTGGCATCAGGTCACACTCTTGACTCACATCACTCATTTTCCATCATAAATTTGAATATAAATTTTTCCTTTTCAATCACAAATTTTAACCATATTCAATTGAAATTTGAATCCTTTTTCAATCATACACCTGGCACATTTATTTGCCAATATAATGACACCTCAAACTCTCAAATAATGTGAATATAAAAAAATCGTATTATAAAAAAGTTTAATAAAAGCAATTGTGGCAGCATCATGTTCTTTTTCATTTTCTTTAATATTAAAATGTGAAATTTTTATTTTTTTATATAGAGGTGTGTGCACAATACCATGAAAAACGAAGTGTACAAAAGAATATTATAATGTAGAACGTATGACGATGAATAAAAAAAAAAGGAATAAAACAAGTATATTTGAATAGAAAAAATAATAAAAGAAAGGAAAAATCACTTGTTGTCATCCATATAAACTTTTGACTTTATTGCATTTCACATTTTTTTTCACTTCCCTTTTGTCTGTGTTTGACAATCCATTTTTTTTCTATACAAAAAAAAAATACATTTTCCATTGTTCCATTGATTTTTTTTCCTCATTTCTATTATACACTTTTTTTGTGTATATAAATTTATGTCTTTTTTCCTTACAAATTTTTTGTGTAATGCATATAATAAATTTCATTGTTCTTTTCATATATTCAGTTTATGTATGAATTCAAAAAAGTGATAATGATATAGTGTGAAAAAAGAAAACGAGAAGTAACAGAAAAGTCACATCAAAATAAAGTATTTCATTGGTGATAATGCGACCTTTCTCTAATATTTTATGAATGAATAATGAAATGATAAAATTGCAAGAAAAAGAAAAGAAAAAGGTACAAAAAAAAACATGTAATTTGAATGAATAAACGATATGTTATTTTTTTTTTGTTATAGGTGAAAATTGATTGTGTTATTATATTGAAAGTAAATTTATTTGTGCTGAGAAAATTTGTAGGCAAATAAATTTTCGAGAGATTGATGAATATTTTATTGAAATTTAAATTTTGTATGAACATTTTGACCTGTACCTTGTATTTGAGAATCGTAACTCAATGATTTTGAAGATATCGAAAGCTTTTAGGTAGAATGACAAAAATTGTCGCATTTTATTCAAAATCGACTAGAATTGTGCTTTCATTTTATCTGGTTTTTGCTCGGTAAAAGGCATGACTAAAGTAATCGATGGCCTTGGGAGTCTCAATTTTTTTTCAGACTCCCTGTACCCTCTTAGAAAGCCCAACAGGTCATAAACAACTTTTACATTTTTTTAAATATTTTTTAATCTCTTCCTCGAAGTATATCCAAAAAGTAGTTCTCAGCGTCATCTGGTGAGTCCAATCGATAACCCAAACAGAACTGGCTGCAAAATTAAATTTCTCTCGTATATAAGGAGAGGTCTGAAAATCATGTCTGTGAGGCTGCTTAGGTTGGCGATATTTTCAGTCTGGTGTGTAAGGTCCATGCATAAAACCACAATTGTACAGTACAGGGCTAAGTACTGTGGGGTGTTATTAACTGAAGGTTTGGTTAGTTTACGGTTATCACGTTGGACTATCAGTTTCAAGTATGGCAGTCCGATTCTCGCTTCGGTCATGTAACTCAAAAGTCTACTTTTCCTGGACTATTTGGGATAGCAGGTGCTCAGGCTGGGCTACGTCCATTTTTAAGATTGGGTATTTTACACTCCAATTTTCTCTTCCTTTCGCTTGCTGTTTAAAAACTTTAAACCTTTAAAAACCTTCCGTAATGTTTACAAATTTTGTTAGCTTCCAGCGAAACACCTTTCTTTGGGGTGTCCAGAACCATGTCTGTTGACATTTTTTACTCAGATAGCCAGGTAACTTACAATACTGATTACCCTCTGTCTAAAGATGACAGGAAAAGAGTCCATACCCTATGACGATGAAAATGCCTGATGGTTTCAGTCAGGGTCAAATCAAGATTAAAAATAAAACAAAAATTTGAAATTTTATAAATTTTTTTTATAACAATTTTATTTGAACATAAAAATCGAAGTTAAATTTGTTTGAATTAATTACGTTATAGTTTTGGTTTTAAATCACTTTTAAGTAACATACAAGACTAACTTAGTCATTTTAGCATTATATTCCGTTAAAGGGATCAAGTCTCATGATAATAAGTTTCATTTTTAGATATAATTTTAAAATTTCAAGTCCCATAAGTTTCATTTTAAATTTTATAGCAAAATATTTTATAGCATAAAATTTATAGCAAGGCATTTTTTGCTTAGTAGATTACAAATTTTCTTAAAGTACTAAAATTTTCATTTTCAATTTCTTATTTTAATCATTTTGATAATAAAAAAGATGCCATAAATAGCGATCACAATGCTTAAAATTATTAGCTAATCATTTAATTTGACGGTTAAATATTTTTACATAGATTAAATTTTTTGAATTATTTTAAGTTTGATTGCTAAAATTTTGATTTAATATAATTTTGGATAAAAATAGCTTTTAAGGCAAGAATTTCTGATATTTTATATTAGCATATCATCATCACTCTCATTTAATGTAGTTCGACGAACATCCAATAAAGTTGTATCAACATTTTCATCGACCTGTAAAAAATGGAGAGGATTTTAAAATTTTATAGCAAGTTTTTATAGCAAAATATTTTTATAGCAAATTTTTTTTAAAGTTAACAATATCCAATTAAAAAAACTTCTTTTAGTTCAAAGAACGAACTGATAAGGGGCGTACAGGGAAGATGTTAAAAGTAATTGACAGTTCAAAGCATTTATAGCAAATAATTACAGGGAATTAGTCACAACATTCAATTTAAAAACAACATGAATAAAACATACCTTTGAGAATAATTAAGATAAAAACTTTGAAAAAAATCAAAAAAAAAATAATTGAAATTTTTTTTCTCTTTGAAAGTATAAGCGAGGAATTGAACAAAGCCTTATTGAATTCTTAAAAAATATCCTGCAAAGTTTCTTTTTCAATAAAAACAAACGTTAAAATAACATAAAAATACTCACCCTAGAATACGAAACACTTGCACGATTTCCTCTGAAGAGTCCAAGCACCCGATGACGTCTCACTGGTGATTTGATCAAATAAAGCACTCCAGCTCCAATTCCGGCAGTAACAAAAATGACAGTTAAAAGTATTAATGTGACATGACTGCCCCCTTTTTTAACATCAACTTTATCCATAGGTGGCGCTTGAGTCGTCGTCGTCGTCGATGAATCGGTTTGTGGTGTAGGTTTAGCAGTACTCGAAACATTTATTTGGGGTTTATCTCCAAGTAATGGACAAATAAGAGGTGTGGTCACTTTATATTCAGCGAAACATTCATCAGCCTAAAATGAGAATGAGAAATGAAAAAGAAATCATTTTAATGTATGATAATATTGATTTAAAAAAATCATTCCATTTCAAAGGAAAACATACAAGAATTGAAATCCATTTCCTTTTAACATTTTCATATAAACCTTATAACGATGTTTACTCAACAATATTAAATGTATAGTTTTCTTATTATTATTAGTATTTTTTTCTGAAGAAGAGGCAAAATTATTGCCTCGTAAAATAAAATATGCATACAGCAGTCTGACGCGTCATTACATGTCTCGCATACTCTCAACGCCTAAACGTGAAATGAAAAAAAGAAGAAGAAGATTCTAATAACAAACAGTGATATTACTTTTTTTTGTTCATCTTATGTTTGTTTTGGAAATTTCAAGCAAATATCATGTGTGTGTGCTCTGTTAAAAGAGAAGAGATGAGAAAAAAAAATTAAAATGACAAAAACTTGTGACGGAAAATGCACAAGACAGGAGATGATTACAGAAGTATAAAAATAATAATAATAGAAAACAAAAAGAGGAAAATTATACCATCAGAGCATCTTTTATTAAAAAAAAGAGCATTTCCTTTTTTATTTTGTTTTCCTTGCTTTACTTACATCTTATTTTTCACATATTATTATTATTATATAACACAAAAGCAAACACACACACACACACATCTAGCGCATTGTTATTACTTCGACTCTCATGCATAATAAATTGCAATGTTCTTTATATTACATATTGCGATGATTCCAAACAAACAAACTAAAATAGGCTTTCACATTGTATTTTTTTCTGGAAAAATAAGAAAAAAAAACTTAAATGAGAATGAAAAGTAACTTTGAATGTTTAATGAAGGTGCATTTTCAGCACATTTCGATTAAAAATTTCTTCTTTTCGATTGACAAGTCTCAAAAGTTCACTTGCTTTCATTTAATGTCATATCAGGTCATATAAGATTTTAAAAGACACTCTTCCGGTCTCAGTATGCCCATTTTAAATTTTAATCAATCGTTTTACGCTTAAAATCCGGGACATGCCAGGTAACGGCAAATTTATTCGCCAAATGTCTAAAACTATTAATGTCAAATGAAAATTTCGCCAAATGTCAAATACGTTAAATGTCAAATTTACCAAATTTCAATGGTCAAAATGACAAAAAAGCTCAACTCAAATGCAAAATTCGCCAAGAGTCAAATTTGACAAATGGCAAATACGCCAAATTTTAAATGCTGAATTCGCCAAATTTCAAAAGCAGAATTCGCTAACCGCCAAATGTCAAATTTTGAATTTACTAAATGCTGAATACGCCAAAAGTCAAAAGCTGAATTTGCCAAATGTCAAAAGCTGAATTTGCCAAATGTCAAAAGCTGAATTCGCTAACGGCCAAATGTCAAATTCTGAATTTGCCAAATGTCAAATGTTGACTTCGTCAAATGTCAAATGCTGAATTTGCCAAATATCAAAAGCAAAATTCGTTGATCGCCAAATGTCAAATCCTGAATTTGCCAAATGTCAAAAGCTGAATTCGCCAAATGTCAAAAGCTGAATTCGCTAACCACCAAATTTCAAATTCTGAATTTACTAAATGTCAAATGCTGAATTTGCCAAATGTCAAAAACAGAATTCGCTGATCGCCAAATGTCAAATGATGAATTTACTAAATGCTGAATACGCCAAAAGTCAAAAGCTGAATTCGCCAAATGTCAAATAGTGAATTTACTAAATGTCAAATCCTGAATTTGTCAAATGTCAAAAGCTGAATTCGCCAAATGTTAAATGCTGAATTCGCTAACCACCAAATTTCAGATTCTGAATTTACTAAATGTCAAATGCTGAGTTCGTCAAATGTCAAATGCTGAATTCGCCAAATGTCAAATGTACCAAATGTCAAAAGCGCCAAATACTAATTATCACGCTCGACTTTGACCAATGACGACAGACACCTAAATTGGTCTTAATAGAACATTTTTACAACATTTGCCCATAAAATGAGCGAATTCTAAGCACGCATTCGCTCTCTATCATACATTTAAACAACACACCAATATATATTTATAAATTATGATTATGTGAAGTTTTTGTTTGTTTTCATTTTCATTTTATATGTATTTTAATGGAAATTCAACACCTTATGACTCTGTCTGTGTGTGTTCAGTTGAAATATTTTATAATGCTTTAATACTTTAATATGAAAATGAAAACAAATAAGACAATGGAAATATTTAATGTGAAATATTATGAAAAAAAAAGAAAATAGTTAATAGAGGCAGAAGGAAAATTTGAAGCAGACTCATTTGGATTTTACAAGGAAATTTCCATGAATTTCAACTAGGCTTGTAAAGATTTTTGCCTAATATTTTCATTTCAATACATTTTTTTACGAATTTTTTCAATTGAAAGAACTGACATCAAAATTTTCATATTTCACTTAAACAAATACCGATTTTGACATTATTCAAAGTGAATTTCCAAAGAACAGCCATTATTTTATGACGACAATCAGGGGCACTTTTGCATCAAATGACATTACAAAATACACAGATACACAGTTAAAAGTACTGTCAAATGCATCCTCTTCTCATCACGACACCACACAAAAGGCACAACAACAACAACAAAAAAGCACACAATCATTCTATGAATTTATTTAACATTTTGAATCAAAATTGCTCTCATTCATTTCATCATGTTCACAAAAGTTTGAGGTCAGGTGATTTTTTTTTGTTCTCCTTCTAACATCAATTTTGCATTTTATGCAACATGAGTACCAAAATGTGATGACGATATTATTATTTTCTAACTATATTTAGTGTATTTCTTGTCAAGTCATTTCCTTTCACTGCATTAAGAGACAATGTCATACATTTTGTCGTCTCCTCCTTTTATGATGATGATGATTTTGTTGGTATTATTATGCAGCATTGTCACGCTCATTGAACTGAGAAAAGGAAATCTCAAGCCAAATAATCGAAAAAGTTGCATTGAAACACAATTTCAGTGAATTTTCTTTTCATTGTGAACTTCAAACCAAAAAGATAATCGTCTTAAACTCATCTGTATTCAAAATATATATTTCTGGTATTGAATGTGACATGATGTCATTAAAAGATAAATTTCCTTGTTAAATTTTCTTCCTTATTTTTTTTTTGGGAAGCTACATTCAGACACATAACATCAAGATACGTCCCATTTTTGCATATTATTGAACATTATGGCTGTCATCTATATTTTTCTAGTACAATTTTTTTTGTTCCATTCAAATTATATTGTTTTTGTCCTTTGAAATAGAAGAAAAATCTTGTTTTAAGGTTAAATTTCATCTAAAAGTATAGAAAAAATACAAAAATGTGTTGTTTTAAAGGAAATTGGATCAAATTATTAAGAAAAAGAAAAAAATATAAGAAAAATGTGTATTTGAATCTTTTCTCCTTCAACATTACGGAGAAAAAATGAAGGCTTTAAAATTTTACATTTTATTTTTTTTGATTCAAAAATAAATATTTTTTTTTCACTTATAGAAGGATAAAAGCAGTGATAAAAAGCTTTGCTTAATGTTGCTTACTCTTTGAATGAAAACTCAAATCTGGCAATATGCCAAAATAAATTTTTTTTATTTTATATTTAAAAAAAATGTGTTATGAAATGAAAATGAATATTTGTTTGGATAAAGTGAGATTTAAGGACTGGAAATCGAGTGATTTTAAAAATTTCTCTTATAAACTATTTTTTAGGTAGAAAATTTGAAAACTTTTTGAAAAATTTGTTCAATTTTGAAAAAATTCGTTAAATTTAAAAAAATGATAAATTTTGAAACAAAAAAATTTAAAAAATTTCCAAAAATTTCGAAAGTTCTGTGATTTTAGAAAATTCCGCATCTTCGGAATTTTCCTTGGTTATAGAAAATTCTGCAATTTAAGGAAATTTTTAGTAAGAAAATTTGATGAATTTTTGATAAATTTGTTCAATTTTCTAAAAGGTCGTTAAATTTAAAAAAGACGATAATTTTGAAAAAAAATTTAAAATTTTTAAAATTTCTATAAACTTCGAAAGTTCTAAAAAGTCTGAGTTTTCAGAAAATTCTGCAACTTCTTCGCGGTCATACAAAATTCTGCAATTTTCAGTAATTTTAGAAATATTTGTGAATATTTTGTCGAAAAATTTTATACAATTTTAATAATTTTCAGGGAAATTCTTATTTTAAATTGAAGTTTACGTTTAAAAATTATTAAAGTTCTGTAGTTTTTGTGAATAAAAAACTCAAAATTGAAAAAATTAAAAAAAAATTTTTGTTAAATTTCAACTAAATCAGCCCTAACTTTCATTATGCAAAAAATTCAATTTTGACGTACTAAATTTTTAATAATTTTAGATTAAAATCTGCTTAGATTTCAAAATGTTTGCAATTTTTGAATTTTTTCAGTAAAAAAAATATATTTATAAAAAAAATCGGTTCAATTTCGAAAAATTTAATTTAAAAAAAACCGTTAAAATTTTTTATTTAAATTTATTCATTTTAATCCTAAAAATTTTAATAAAACTACAAAAAAAATTAAACAATCCTCTCAAAATTACTCAATTCCCATCCCCTGACACTTTTCTCTTTAAAAACATTGTAATTTTCAGCATATAAACATATTTGCACTCCAAAAAAACTGGTTTACAGCAAATTTTCCCTTCTCTTTCATAAAATATCATATCATATCATATTGAACTGCAGTAAATATGAGTGGCATTGGGAATTTATGTGAAATTCTGTCTTATTTGCATTTCGATGCAATTTTAAATGAACATTCATAGAAAAATCTTGTTTGGATTTGAATTACTTTAAATAAACTACACTTTGAACCTGGTTGATGGACTCTTTGAAACCACGGTGCCTTTGCAAAACCTTACCTCGAAATGTATTTTCGTATTTCATGTAAAATGAAATTATTTTTTTGTCTCTTCAGGGAAAACTTTTCTAGAATACATAGAACTTTCATAAACATCTGTAAAATGTAACCGTTTTTATGGTTCCTTGTCATATTTTGGTTTTAAGTTCACCAAAAATTGAACATAATAAAAAAAACAACCATAACAAACATCTCTCTCTCCTTTTTATCTGCATTGTAATATAAATTTTTCATTTCTTGAAATTTCATAGAATTTGCTTGTAAAAATCGATAACTGAACATCATTTATACCAGAATCCCATATAACAGACACTCATCAATCAATAAATTGAAAGCATTTCAAGTAAAAACAGACAACTTTCACTTTTCCCATCCTTATTTTAGATGTCTGGCATTCAATTTCCTTAAAATTCAATAAATCAACATCAAAAAGGATTCAAAAACTAGTTTGTAGCTGTCATTTTTAAATATTTGCCTACTATTTTCCTTTATCTAACTAACTTCAATGTACATTGAACATTAAAAGATGAAGGAAAGTGCGAAATAAAGTTAAAAACAAATATCATGTATTTATTTTAATTTTATCACATGTCGATCCTTTTTCAAAAATATTTAATTTTCATCAACATTATTATATTTCATTTTTGAATTTCACAAGAATTTTCTTACATTACATTAAATGTCTTTAAATATTGAACCTATTTAAGATGTTTTCCTTTTTCGTTCTTTTTAGGGTTGATGTTTTTTTTTGTTGTTGGTTTTTTTCATGATCTTAAGTAAGTAAGTAGTTTGAATCATGGACCACAAAAAACATTCCTTTTTCTCCACAAATATTTTATAAATTTTGGGATGATTATGTTAAAAAAGTTGGAGAAAATGATGAACTCAGCAATTTTTCTTATTATTATTGATATCATTTGTGTAAATATTCAAAAATTATATGTTTTACTCAATTTGACTCAAATTGGGGCTTATTTAAATTTTGACACTTCATTTCTCGCGTGGTGTCTCACGGACTTTTTTTCAATAATTTTTTTTTTATTTTTTGGTCAATTAAAAAATTGACTTGTCATGTCAAAACATAAGTAAGCATTAAGTTAAAATAGTCCCGCAAATCACCCGCAGTGTTTGACGATAACCCCCCATGCTGGATAGTTTGCGAATCGATTCCGGGGCATTTGCGGGGTTAATTTTTTAAATGTAATAATTAGGAAATGATGATTTTTTCCTTCAGGATCAATGAAAAACTAATGAAGTAATAAAAAACATTCAACAAATAAAAACTAACCCCGCAAACGCCTCGCAATCGATCCGCAAACTATCTCACATGCGAAGCTATCGCCAAGCACTAAAACAAGGTTAACTTGAACGGCTTTGGCCAAAAAATATCAATACTGCTTCGCTATCACGTCATAAAATACTAAATTTCATCTTTTCCGACGGTTTAGGACTTTGCGTCAACTTGTATTTGTCTATGAAAGCTCTGTAAAGCTATTAATGGACGTTTCACGTTTCGCTCCTTAAAATCTAGGCAAAATTCATAAAAAGCAGCATTTCCTGTATCAGACAGACATTTTCTTTCATAATTCGAAGTACTTTGAAAAAAAATTCAACATTCCAATTTAAAATTTATTATTATAGATTTGCCTTTATAGCGCTAATTCAATGAATTTTCTTTTCATCCTCCAAATTTCATTTCATCCCAAAATATACATTTTTGACTCCTTTTAAAAAAAAATTTAAAGGTCAAATTTAGTAAAAGTACATTTTTTGCAAAGAAAATCAATAATTTTCCTTGTAACAGTGAAAACATTTCACGATAATATAAAAAATAGACATAAATGTGTGGAAACTGAAAAGATTCGCTATTCATCGTGTTTTGTCTGATAAAAACAACAAAAAATCTCTAATTTACATTAAAATCTCATATGAAAAAACAAGCAAAAAAAATGTTTCTATGAGATAATTTTCTATTTAAAATTAAAATTACTTTTAACAATAGGATAAAATTCAACTTCACCCACACACACACACGCTTCACATGATTTTCATGAACAAAACAAACTCATGTTATGATGAAAATAAAAAAAAAATAAATTAAAAATACAAAGAAAATACACAATTTTATTATCATTTCATTTTATATTTTATTCCATTTTATTTTATTCAGTTACAGTTTATTTTAATAATTAAACTAATGTATATGGAAATTTTTTGGTACATCCTGAGATAAAAATCAGTAGCACAGAGAGAAAATTTAATCCAAAAACTAATGGAAAACTACTTCTTTTGTTTGTGTTTTACATTTACACTGACACACAATTGCATACACACACACATTCAATTTTAATAGCAAAAATAATAATAGTAAAGTGTATTAAAACGGAAAAAGACAAATATGTAGATAAGAAAATTATTTGTTTGAATTAAAAACATTCTCATTTTTGAAAGTACCGACACACACACACACATGAGACATTCAAATAACGATTATTGTCGTGGTTACTTAAGTTTAAGAGAAAATATTGTTAGTCTTACTACTTTAAAATAAAAATTAGGGCCCCACATTTTAAAAGTAAACAAAATTTTAACTTAATTTCTTCTTCTTCTTAATTTTCATCATCGTTTTCTTTCCTTTTCTAATCATCTATGAAGATTTTGTGTCTCATTTCAACATTAAACGGATTTTATGTGAATGTACTTTTAAAGGAAGTAAAAAAGTAGAATCATGAATATGAATATTTAACATCAATTGCTCTTTTCTTCCTGGAAGGTTTGTTTTTGAAATGCAAATAACGTTTATGATAAAATTGGAATTAAGTGAGTTAAATATAAATATAATACACTAAAAAGGGGGAGAAGAAGCATCCTGTTAATCATAAAAGTGTTAGAATAATGATCATTATACTAAAAAATAATGAATCCGATGATTGTTTGAACAAAAGGAAGGTGGACAAAAATATTTTTTTTTTTCAATGTCATGTTTGCAGATTCAGATTCCACGGTTTTTGTCGTAAAAAAAATGATTTTACATGTCCGGGAGGGGATTTGAACCCCCGTCGCAAGATTCTTACAAATCACACCAGCCACTAAACTTACTCGGTCAATGAGCTCCATCAAAATCTAGTTTTTTTTCGAAGTAAATTTTTAAAAACATTTCTTTCAATGAAACTCACTCACATTATTTACAGTTCATTGAATTAAAAGCATGTCATCCACATATCAGTAAATAAATGTGCTAAACATGAAACGATTACACTTTTCTACGTCATGTGGCTTATTTGGTTTTTCTTTTTAACAAACTTTTAATTACTCGTGTACACGGATAACAAGCTTATAATAAAACTTTGGTTTTACTGGCAATTACTGAAGGTGTGTGTGTGTGTCTATGCATAATCAAGGGGGACATTGAACACTGAAAACTGATATCTATGAAAACATGAATTGAAGATTAAGATGAAACAAATTAAAAAGTTAGTTTTTTCTATCAGCTGTTTTAATTCCTATTGAGCATTTAAAGTTTCATATTTTTTTTTTTTTGAGTAAATAATTTCTTTTTAAAGTGATATAAAAACTTTTTAATGGGATTAAGTTTTAAAACTTGGTTATTAATCTGATGAAAGTGCATTTTTACAGGTCAAATTAAATTGAAATTGAGGTTTAAATTATGTAATGTGAATTTACTTATGAATAGAATCCTTGTGACAAGTTCATTTTTGAAAAATTTGATTGATTTTAACGGTTATTTTGAAAAGTTAACGCTCAATTTTTAAAATCACTGTCATTTGAAGGGAATACGCTCAGATTTTGAAAATAACCGTTATTTTGAAGAAATACGCTCGGATTTGAAATTAATTGTTATTTTGAAAAAAACGCTCTGATTTGAAAATAATCGTCATTTCGAAAAAAACGCTTGGATTTGAAATTAACCGTTATTTTGAAGAAAAACGCTCAGATTTGAAAATAACCGTAATTTTGAAGAAAAACGCTCAGATTTGAAATTAAACGTCATTTCGAAGAAAAACGCTTGGACTTGAATATAACCGTCATTTGAAAGAAAAAGGCTCGGATTTGAAAATAACCGCCATTTTGAAGAAAAAACGCTTGGACTTGAATATAACCGTCATTTGAAAGAAAAAACGATCAAATTTAAAATTAACCGTCAAAAATTTGAATTGACAGTTGACATGACCCAAATTTCACACTTTTTAAAAGATATTCCATTCAATTTAATCCACATTAAAATGGTTTTTCATCAAATTTAATGAATGATTCCATCGTCTTAGTTCAAGTCATAATTTCAAGTCCAAAATCATTTCACACCGCTTGGCTTTACATTTATGAATAAAGTGCTCTTTATAAAACATTGTTGCAGAAGCAACAGTACTCCTGCTTCACTTCCCTTAGTTTCAACATTATTTACATATAAATATGCAAATTACTTTACAAATGTGCTTTTCTTGTACACTGAAGAAGAAGCAAAAAGAGGAAAAAAAAACACTGTACTTAAAAGTTATGGCTTTTAACATTCGTCTCGGTTCATATCTTTCTTTCTTCTCATTATTATTTTGATATAATTTTTTTTTCATTTAAATTTGAATTTGATTTTGATTTTTTTTTCTCACTCATTCACTTTTTTTTATTAATATTTTTGGCTAATCTCGGATAATTTCAAATAAAAAAAATTAAAATTAAAGAAAATTTATCAAACAATTTTTTTTTCTTTTCAGATCACAAGACAGTCACAATTGCAATTTGATTTGAACAAATACTCGCATTATCAGGTAAGAAATTCAATGCGATTTTAATTTAATTAATTAAATTAGATTATATCATGAAATGTAAACTGATAGATTTTGTTTGTTTTCTGAATGCAATTTAATTGGTTTTATGTGTGTGTGTGTGTGTGCTGATTAAATTATGTATATAAATCTTCGTCATGCTAGACATTGTCACTCTTTTAATCAGTAAAGTAGTAATGTGATAATATCGTAACATAATCTCTAAGTATTTCATAATCCAGTCGTTTGAAATGAGTTTTTTTCCATTATATCACGTGTGAAACGTAATCGTGAATTTTTAAGGGAGTGCATTTTCAAATTTTTATAAAACTTTTGCTGATGACACAATTTCATATCAAATTTAACTCATAGAAACGTACGGACACTAAAATACCCACATTGAAATCACATTTTATTCAGAATCGACGTGAAATGTCCATTTAAAGCATGAAATGCTTCATTTAATATTTAAATGTAAACTTTTCCTTCTACCGTTCAGATGTGTGTGTGTCTGCCTCTCATTTTTTTGTGACGTAATCACTCAAAGAATTTAAAGAAAAAAAAACATAATTTTTTTCCTCATGCATTTACATGACAAAGTTGCTAAATTGTTCACTTTGTATAATATCACCATCATCGCATCATCATCATGCAAGAAGAAAAAAATTACATGAAAAAAAACGTTCAAGGGACGTATGGTGAATTATGTGTTTGGATAAAATATTCAATGGTATAGTTTAATTTTTTTTAGTTTTAGTTTTTGTCCTGAATGGAAATTATTAAAATAAATGACTGGGTAACTGTTTTAAATGTGAGCTTAAGTGAGGTTTTATTTTGTTTTTTTTTTTGTGATGTAATGTCTGAATTTTTTTTGGTTGAATTTAAAGGCAGATGGGCCATTTAACGTTTTAACCCATCAAGGGTATGCTCAATTTGGATAATTTTCTAGTCAGACTTTAAAATACGTATTTTTGTCTTCAATATAATGAAGCCTATGAATTTTTTTCAAAATCAAGAGTAAATTTGCATCCCACACAGTACGATTCAGGGCATCACGTTATCCAGCCATTTAAGGGTTAAATTTTCATGATTCAAAGAAAAAGTTCATAATTGATGAAAGTGCACTTTTTTCAATTTAATATTCAACAAAACTTTATAGAACATTATTTTAAAATTTAAATAAGCATGACATTATAAAAAATTATTAATTTCACATACTTAAACATAACCCAAAACAATCATCCTCCAAGGAACGTGATAAAAGCACGCATTTCAATTTCAAGTGGTTTTCACATAAAAGTAGTAAAATATTTTTTATTTAAACTTAAAGCAAATAAAAAATTTAACTGGATTTAAAAACTGAACTTTAAAAAAAAAAATGAAAAGAAAGCACTTGAGAACTCATTTATGGCATGGCATGACAAACTTAAATTCATGGAGTTTTAAGTGCAACGTCTTTCTTACAAAAAAATTATTTTTACGTGACATTTCTAATGGTGATGACATTTAATATGAAAATTCACTTTAAACATGTTGATTGAATTAAAAGCTTTTTTTCATTTTTTATTTGAATATTTGAGTAAATTAAAATTAACCTATATAAATATAAATATAGAAGAAAAAAACGAACATATTTGTGGCAATTTAATGGGTTTTATAAGCTAAAAGTAAACTTAATTTAAATTTTAATATTTTATTTAACTTTCATTGAAATGGTTTCTATATAAAAATATGAGGAGCTCCACTAGTGTTAGAGTAAAATAAATATATTTTATTATTAAACATAGTTTTAGAAGTTCATGAATATTTTGAATGTTATGCAGTTAGTGGAGAGAACATAATAATAGCTTGAAATTTACAAGGGACGTACGTGGATGTGAGGTTAAAATCTCATTTTCTATAAATGGATGTGAAATTACTGAGGCTTTAAATTTTATCAGTAAGAAAGTGATTACATTGAGGGCCTGTGAACTCAAATCAATTTGATATCCATAATACAAGCTAATGGTTCTTCCATTGAAAGAGTGAGCTCCTACAAGTATCTTGGATCGATTCTGGACGAACACAAGAATTTCATTGCTCAAATAAATATCATACAATCCAAATGTCGTTCAGATTTAGCCATGCTCCGAAGATCATCGTACATGCTACCGCACACCACGAAATTGTCTGTCTTCTATGGCCACATCCATAGCCACCTCTCATACATGGCCTCAATCTGAGGTTCAACGTCAAAAGAAAACCTTCATAATCTTAAGATGCTTCAAAATAAAGCAATCCGTTTTATTTTCTGGAGTGAGTATCGTCAAGCCAGCCTCTAACACTTGACTTATTTAAAAAGTACAAAATTCTTATGTGAAAAGACATAGTCAGATATGAATTCATAATTAATTTCTTGGTATAGGACTAGTATGAACAAAGTAGAACTATTGGGTCCACGGTGAAGCTTGTTCATATTAAATGTAATGTATCCTAACGTTTCAATCTAGAGAACCTAGCGGTTTCGACTTGTTTGACCTAATTTATGATCTTTACCTATCCAGCCGGACTCCTCATAGATGTAATAACGGCATTTTTTTGACAATCTCCAAGTGTTTTAACGGTTTTTCTCGAACCATCAGAGCCTACAACAAGGTCATCGATCGACCCTTTGTGCTCATCTATTTTCATGATACGAGAATCTTAGCTTTCATCCCAAGCAGTCGCCATCTTTATACAAGCGCGGATACAGGGGGGGGGCGACAGGGGCGATCGCCCCCTGTGTTGGAAATTTTATAAATTTTATATCAAATATCAAAATATTTTAAGTTTTAAAAATGAATATTATATCTCTCTCTCTCTCTCTCTCAAATTGCTATCTCTGATTTTCTATTTTTTTTTATACCTAACCATTTTTATATCAATATATTTGAAGTTTAATGATATTAGTGGTCTCAATAAGTGACATGTAAAATTCCATGCATGTACATGCATGCTTTATGTCGACATACATGTTAACATGTACTGCATGTAAAAAAACACAAGGATTTCTAAAACCTAAGTCAAAAGAACTTATCATTTGGCAATCGGAATGTTTTTATCTCTATGCTTTTCATGCAGAAATGTGGAGCTGCGAAGCAGCGGAGCATTTGTGATCAGAATGATTTTTTATCTTTCTATGCTTTTCATACAGAAATGCGGAGCTGCGAAGCAGCGGAGCATCGCAGCTCCGCATTTCTGTATAAAAAGCATAGAGAGAAAAAAAAATATTCTGTTACAAATGCTTACTTATCATTTGGCAATCAGAATGTTTTTATCTCTATGCTTTTCATACAGAAATGTGGGAGCTGCGAAGCAGCGGAGCATTTGTAACGGATAATTTTTTATCTTTCTATGCTTTTCCAAGCAGAAAAGGAAGCTGCGAAGCAGCGGAGCATTTGTAACAGAATAATTTTTTATCTCTCTATGCTTTTTATACAGAAATGCGGAGCTGCGAAGCAGCGGAGCATTTGTAACATAATATTTTTTTTTCTCTCTATGCTTTTTATACAGAAATGCGGAGCTGCGAAGCAGCTGAGCATTTGACATCAAAATGTTTTAAGTTTAATGTAATCAGAATGATTTTTTATCTTTCTATGTTTTTATACAGAAATGTGGAGCTTTGTAATCTGAATGTTTTTTAAGCAGAATGATTTTTTATCTTTCTATGCTTTTATACAGAAATGCGGAGCTGCGAAGCAGCGGAGCATTTGTAATCAGAATGATTTTTTATCTTTCTATGTTTTTATACAGAAATGCGGAGCTTTGTAATCTGAATGTTTTTTAAGCAGAATGATTTTTTATCTTTCTATGCTTTTCATACAGAAATGCGGA
>LN483629.1:85174-272449 GCA_900002565.1 Culicoides sonorensis | reverse complement strand
GATAAAAAATCATTCTGCTTAAAAAACATTCAGATTACAAAGCTCCGCATTTCTGTATAAAAACATAGAAAGATAAAAAATCATTCTGATTACAAATGCTCCGCTGCTTCGCAGCTCCGCATTTCTGTATGAAAAGCATAGAAAGATAAAAAATCATTCTGCTTAAAAAACATTCAGATTACAAAGCTCCGCATTTCTGTATAAAAACATAGAGAGATAAAAAATCATTCTGATTACAAATGCTCCGCTGCTTCGCAGCTCCGCATTTCTGTATGAAAAAAACCTTTCACCTAACTTAAATACTTTGATATCAAATGCTCCGCTGCTTCGCAGCTCCACATTTAGGTATAAAAAAACCTTTCAAACAACTTTAATACTTTGATATCAAATGCTCCGCTGCTTCGCAGCTCCGCATTTCTGTATGAAAAAAACCTTTCACCAAACTTAAATACTTTGATATCAAATGCTCCGCTGCTTCGCAGCTCCGCATTTAGGTATAAAAAAACCTTTCACCAAACATAAATACTTAGATATCAAATGCTCCGCTGCTTCGCAGCTCCGCATTTAGGTATAAAAAAAACCTTTCACCAAACTTAAATATTTTTGGATAGTTTCAACAATTCGTTTATAATTTTTTTGCAAACTCGCCCCCCCTCTGATAATAACCTGTATCCGCCCCTGTCTTTATATAGCTTTTAACTCAAATTAAGTAACTGCAATACGGGTCTATAAATTTCAAAAGACTCATGTCCAAAATGTGACCATGCAAATAATAATTTAAATTTTGAATTGTAACAAGGTTCCTATAGATGGCGCTTTCCTTAAATCGAAGTTAAGGAAAAAACTCTCCTTGTACAATGTATTTATAATGACAATAAAATGCAAGCACACATACAGTAAACAAAGTATAAAGCACTTAAAATGCTTGAATAAACAAGTAGATTTAATGTCTTCTGCATAATTAATTAAAAAGATGATGCTGTTTTCGTGTCTTTTGTACGACAAAGTCCCAGTTGAAAACATAAAATAATAATAATAATAACAATGACAATCCTCCATAAAAATAACACAAAAAAAGAGTGTTGAAATTCAACATTAAAATTTAAACTTTAAATGGCATCACAGAACAATGTGAGTGATGAATAATAAATCGGTTTACTAGTAAGCTGCTCGTTTTTTTGTACTAGTTGAAACAGCTTCAGTTGAAATGTTTACTAAAAAAAAGTAGATTAAAAGTTTCATTGTGTTTTGTGAACTCTCAAACAAACCCACATCATCATGATGAATTCAACTTAAATCCGTTGTAGGTAGACTTCAAACAACTTGTTGATTTGAATGAATGTCATTCTAATCCAGAGAAATTAAACAGTTACTTTTTTTTAATATCATTTTAAAAACCCTTAAACGGAAAATGAATGAAAGTTTAATTGTAATATGGGTAAAAGTTCACTCGTAACACACATTTATCACTGCACTTATTTGTAGTAGTGCGATAGTGGCAGCAACACCGGAAATCTGACAAAAACAACAACTGTGTGCTCTTTTTTTTCGTTTCACTCCTACATAAATTTAACCGTGATGGCAAATTTCTGTACTTTTACTACCTACACAAGTCACAAGGAAAAAAAAACAAAAGACAAAAGAAAAAAAATGGGAAATTCTAACCACTGGGCGGTTTAGAAAAGTGCATTTCGATGGGACTAGTTTCATTGAATATAATGAAGTTTTAATTTTAATAATGATAGATCAATAAATGACGTACTGTTTCGAAAATTTTCAAAATGGCGGTATTTAAAACAAATTAAAATGGAATTTTTTTGAATTGCTGAAAATAACCGCCATTTTGAAAATAATATTCATTTAGAAAATAACCGTCATTTTGAAAATAACAGCCATTTTGAATATAACAGCTATTTTGAATATAACTGTCGTTTTGAAAATAACTGTCGTTTTGAAAATAACTACCATTTTGAAAATAACTACCATTTTGAAAATAACCGCCATTTTGAAAATAACTGTCATTTTGAAAGTAACCGCCATTTTGAAAGTAACCACCATTTTGAAAATAACGGTCATTTTGAAAATAACGGTCAATTTGAAAATAACGGCCATTTTGAAAATAACGGTCATTTTGAAAATAACGGTCATTTTGAAAATAACGGCCATTTTGAAAAACTTTCACCATTTTAAAAATTAAAAAAAAAAATATTTTAAAAAATCGAACATTTTGGGCTTTTGACCATTTTCAGGCTCTGAAGCCTAATTCTTGAGCCCAACTTCTGAGCCCAATTCCTGAGCCTAATCTTAGAGCCATTAAGTTAAAAATCAGTTTAGTAAACTTCTCCATCCAAAAAACAAAATATCAAGTTTATTAAATTTTTAACCGTTTTAACGGTTTTTCAGGTTTTGGAGGCTCTGGAGCCCAATCTTTGAGCCCAATCTCAAAACTAATGAGTTTAAAATCATCCTGATGACCTCCTTTAACTAACAAAAAAAACCCGACCTCGCTCCGATGGACCATTCCAGAGTTATGGATCTTACAGACAAACGGACAAACGGACAAACGGCGGACAAACCGTCTGTAATAGTGCATTTTTTCTTACGAAATGCACTAAAAAGGAACAATAATAAAATGATAATGAATGTTTAACGGATAAAGGGAAAACACAGCATGAACGAATGAAATGGAATCAAATGAAATGAAATGAAATGAGTGAAAAAAAATAATGTACAATAAAGAGAAAGGAAAACCGGAAATATATGGGAAATACATTTCGTTCCATTATTACTACATGATAATAGTGGTGTTATTATGTTTGTTCTGAACAATCAAAGGGTGAGTTGGAGTGAATTGTGTATCCCTGACATTGTTTTCATTTGAGCGGAATTGAAGTTCTTCAACGATGAAAAAATTCAAATTAAAAGCGTTATAACTAGTTTTTTGTTAAATCCCAATAGATGGCGGTACAAAGCGCTCATTGTAGTTTTACGAATATCATTCTGAATACTTAAAATTAAGTAATTCGACTGATACTTGGGCTCAGATTGTGAAACTGATAATAGTTTATTGTATTTTAATGTCATTTCTTCAAAAAACACCACAGATGGCGCCCTGAAATTGACTCGCTTTAATCATAATGACCGAGAATCGACAGACTTAAAATACGGATGAGGTCCAACTATAGCAATGAGGAAGTATTTAAATTTAATGTTAGTTTTTGATACGAGTATCTAAGATACTTCAAAAAAATCACATAGAGGGCGCTGTTACTTTAAAGCGTTTAAATACCTGGGCTTTTTCTTTCAAAGATTTAAATTTAAATTGCTCGGCCTGATACTCAAATGGACTCTATTTGATATCTCAATCAGAGCTCACTTATTAAAAAATTATTAGATTTTATCTGAAGTGATAGAGGGCGCTAAAACGTTGAAGCGTTCAACGCTCGATTTTTGTCTTGAGTAAGACGATACCAAAGTTACCCAGATCTCATATTTAAAAATTCATTGAGGATGATCAAGTTTGAAGGTCTTCACTATCGACTCCCTTTCCTGTCCCCATCCCATTTTTTCCGCTCACATAGAGGGCGCTGTAAAATTTTCTCGCGAAATAAACGAATCCATTATATATTTTGCTCATAAAAGACAATGCCAGATGAAATTCTGATACTTTTCATACAATTATCCAAATTATTTCCTTTTTTCCTTTATTTTAACAATCATTAAAAGTAAATATACAACATTTATTCCTCAATAATTTAATATTAACAGAGAATTATGGATTCCTGATGTTTATCAAATATTTACACACTCACATGCATAATATACGTTGAGATTTCACGATTTTCTCTGTATTTACACGAGTTTTCGACCATATAACACAGAAATAATGATGATAATGTAATATTTCGATAAAATAATGTGAATGTATGTTTTTTTGAATGTTTCCGGTCCGGATTTATTTTACCTGTTTAATCTTTTGTGTTTATTTTTGTTTCATGCTGAATCGAGTATATTTGTGAGTGAATATGAAGAGCAAAGGAAATAAGACAGGTGAATTAAAGTAATATGAGATTTATTTCCTTTTTTTTGAACAGGAAACTTTTCGTGATACATTTTTATGATGAATTTTAATACAGAAAAGTTTAAAGAAATCGAAATTGAACATAGATAATGAAATTTTGAATTTTTTTTACTTGAATTTGGTTTGGTAATGGAATTTGAATTAAATTTTTCATGTAAAAAGTATAATTTTAACAGGGAATTCAAAATTTGAAATGACCGTTATTTTTTTCAAAAATAAAAAACCGTTAAATTTTGAATTGAAATTCCTTTTTATTTTAAAACTTTGTTCAATTTCTTTTACAGTAAAATTTCATTCAGGTCCATTCAACAGAACAAAGCAAAATAAAACGTTTTCACAAATAATTAATTCATAACCTACATAATTACTTTTAATTATAAGCCTTGATTCTGAAATATAATAACTTAATTACAATATCTAATATTTTTATTTTTTCATTTTTTTTTCATTTAATATGAGAAGCTTTAATCAGAAGGGTGGAAAATTTCTTGAAAACACTTTTTTTTTGTAAGAAAATGTAATTTTAACTCAAATTCATTAAGTGCATTTTCATTACATTTACTTTTCACTAGTAATTTTCATCCAAAAGCGTCATCTGGTGTTAGTTTCAATGTAATTAAATGTCTCAACGTTCTCATTGAGATCATTCTCCCCCTTTTTCTTTTCAATTGATACTAAAAATGCGTTAATAGATGTCAAAAACACGAACATATAAATAAAATTCCTATTAACATAATTATCGTCTTTATAATAAAATGTTATTATGTCTAATAACGATATAAACAACATAATACAATACAAAATTTCACCTTACACACACATTTACTTTCTCATAGATTATTTTATTAAAATTAAATGAAAAAAAAAACAACACTAGAAGACATTAAATTTGAAAACACGACAAAATCTTACATTAAATGTCAGATTGTTTGCTTATTTGCATAACATTAGCACACAAAATTAAACTTTCAGAAACAATAAACATTAAAAAAAAAAATTAATATAAGAGACGTTTGTATTAAAATGTGAATAAAATGTTTATTTTAATTAAAAAAAAAAATATTATTAATATGAGATGTGTTTTGATGAGTAAATTCCTTATTTTATGGTAAATTGTTTGTCATTTAAATGAAAAAAAAAAGAATTTTGAAAGAAAAACATTTACAAGTCGTGTGTGTGTGTATTTGTATAAAATTTCTTTTAAAGTAAATATGAATTTCTTGCTTAAGGAAAAACATGTTAAAGGGTGTTAAATTACATTCGTGGCTGTATTTAATTCAAAGTTCAAAAAATTGACTCACATTTCCAAGAGACTGGCTTCACATGTTAGGATGAATGTGAATTTCAACATACATTCAACTGATTGGCATGACATAATTCTTGCTAAGAAGCCATCGAGACCAGAAGAGGCTCTAAATTACGTGTGATAATAAAAAAAGAGAAAGTGTCACACTTAAAATTAAAAAATTTAATAATCCGAGTGGTTGTTGATCTAACGAAAGTCAAAAACAGGTTTCAAGCTTTTATATCGATCATAAATAAAGAACAAACAAACTGTGAATATCACGATTAAATTATATGAAATCATTTGATGAAGCTGATTTACAAGACGTAAAAAAGCAAAGCTAGAAGTCGACCAATTTGTTTAATTTTTTTATGAAAAGTTACCGTCACCCAAGAAAATAGAATCTAAAGCTTTTTTACGATGAAAAGAAGAGTTAAATTTTATTATTGGCTTAAATAATGGACCGAGTTTTGTCGTTACCAACTTCGTCAGAGGCTAGCGGGCGCTGATGGTCACTCGAACAAAGGACGTATGAGTTTCAATATACATTCAACTGATATAAATGACATGGTTAATGATAACGATTCGACAAATGATAAGGTGATCGAATTTAATCGTGTTAGTACTTCAAAACCAGTGAGAACCATGTAGGAGAAAACTTTGAGGATTCAGATAATCTTCAATACCAAAACAAATAAATGTCTAAACGCTATTGAATCAGAAAATACTTAATTTTATATCTTTTTGGCCTTCCAGGATTTGGCACTAAATGATTCGAGTAGTCTGTAGAGACTCGCTTCGGTTCTTCAAAACGAATCTTTTTATTATACGATGAGCTCATTTTTCTTTCAAAATTGTTGCCAAGGAAGTCCCTTTACCTCTGACTTCTCTCATCAAATGTAATCTGAAGCCAATAAACACATTTGTAATAAAATTCCTCCAACTTACTTTGAATTGAATTCACTATTAAAACCCATCATAACCAAACCCACCATATTTAAAATCTAAATTTACTTTCTTTGTAAAATGAAATTCAAAATTTAACAACAATTTATGTCTTCATCAGGAAAAAAATAATTTATTTACTTTCCTATATGATTTTAAAATCGTTTTTTTATTCTCTTAAATTATCATTAAAAAATTCTTTTGAATCAAAAATTTCACGAAAACAGATTTAAAGAGATGCGTGGGTTCCATACATACATGTATTGCCATACAATGTTGAACAAATAAAAGAAAGAATGATTTATGAAACGGTAAAATACTTCCTTCTTTAATTTTGTATTTTTTTTCATTTATTTATATTCTTGTTAATACTTCTTATTATTATTATGAATATTATAAACTCGTTTAACATTAATTTGAAATTTTTCTCATTGAAGTTAGAAGTAAACAATTTTTTTTGTTGTGTAAACGTTGAATATGACTTTTAAATATGTTTTAAAGAAATTATGATAAGACATATTAATGCTTTGTCGAGATTTAAATCGAAGAATTAAATTTTGTGTCTTTTAACATTAAAAAAAAGATAAAATGAAATTTTAAAAGAAATTCATAGGGGAATTAACATCCTGAAATTCAGCGCCACATGCAAAATTACGGTAAAATTCGAACTAAGATTACTAAAATATTTATTTTTTTTAAATTCACTAATTTCAAATGATTGACTACAGTTAAACTTCATTTAACCACAGATGTCCTACTCGTTTTACATTTTATGGGTGCCAAGAGTGCACTGACGGCGCGCTTCGACGTCTTACGTGAATTTGCATGGAGTTTAATACCTGTAATTCCACAGCTAATTTTCCTAGTTGTTGATGACATTAAATTCTGTATTTATTTCACAAATTCATTAATAATAATCAGTCTTTGTTGATGTTTATTTTGAGATGTTCCTTATCTCTCACTTGGTTTTGTTAACATCATATCACAAAATTGCATGCAAAATAAATGAAACATCTCCTGAGGCTTTATAATTTTAACCGTAACATTCACTACTTTTGAACAATAAACATTTATAATGTTGATACGAGACAAATGCCGGAATCATTGCACTAAGCATAAATTTGGTGTTAGAACAACTAATATGATTAAATTATAATATAATTTGATATGCAAATAATGCAAGATTTGTATTTTCATTGAAGAAGATGTCAGGTGGCGACCTCATTCATTAATGTGAGATATAAAGAGCTTACTTTGAAATTAAACGACATGAGTCGTTTTGGGTGACTGAGAAAAATTGAAATATTTTCATTAGTTCCAAATTTCACCGCAATTTAGATGTGGCGCTTATTTTTTGTGTTGCAAATCCCCTATGAAACAACATTTTTATGTGAAAATCCAAAAAAACTGAAATCACATCCCTGTCTCATAGTGACTGGATGATGCTCAAGGTCCCTTGACAGTTAAATGAACAGATGCATTTCCTTCTGCTGCTGCTGCTAATATCAAACAACAAGAAAATCCTTTTATTATGTTATCATTATTATTATTATAATAGTTCATGTATGTCATGTATAACACATTTCATACACACATTGATATACAGAAGATACGAGCAGCAGACATGAGGCATTATGTTATAAAATATTCAAGTTTTATTCATAATTATATTTATTATTACGGATTCATTATTAAAATACCGAGCAAGCTACATATTTTCTTGTGTCTCACCAATAAAATACATGAAAATTTGCTCTTTTCCCCATATATATAAATGAATGTTTTTTCATACAGGAGCCCTAATGATAAAATGTTATTTTGATGTTATTTCTGCATTATATTTAGCAGATATTCCTTGCAATTTGTGAATAAAATTTGCATTTCAAATTAAAATGCATTTTGAATGAGGAGGAAATGTGATGATAAGATTATGTCTAATGTGACACAAAAGCTAATTAGTGTGTGTATCTTTTTGTCTGGTTGTGTGAGAATATTTTTCATATACTCGCATTTTCATAATAAATGTGAAGAATTTCAAATATAAGATGTGAACATTAATTGAAATTCATCAAATTCCGATGAATTTGTATCAAAATATAAACAAAATACCTTTCATTGAAATTTGATTCATTACAACATCAAAATGATGACAAGTTGAATAATTATTTCAACCAAAATATCTGTGGAAATATTTCAATTAAATTGTATGTGAAATATTTTCGTCTTCATTTTACTTTCAAACCATCTTCAGAAAATAATCAAAGAGACAGAGGACATTGAACTAACTTTATGACGAGCTAATAAATGTAACTATAGTGAAAATTCCATATTAATATTATTGCTACCATAGTGCCAGACAATTTTCAATTAAAGTCTTTTTTGTTCATATACAAACACACACATTTCATTGTATTGCCTCAAATTTAATCAAGTGAGTGTAGTACACCAACACACAAAATAGAAAGAAATTGAAGGCAAAGGAATTGATCAAACAATTTGGTTAAGTTATGTTATGTTATATTATGAATGGAAATAGAATAATATATAAAAGGAGGTAATTTTATTAGGTTATGATAATAATAATAATAATATATTTGATTATTATTCGATTATATAATTGTGTGTGCTTGATTTGATTGTTTTCTTTAATTAAAACTTATGGGAATGGTTAAATTGATCCTTGTATATGAGGAAATTTGGCTAATTTGATTTAAGATATGGCGTTATTCAGAGATAAAATAAAGAGGGGGCAAGAAAAGGATTCTCGCCCCTCTAACAGGGTTCGTCAGGATCCTTATCAATTAAAAATACTCGTTAAATATCAATATTTTTGTTAAGACATGAAGCAAGACAAAATTTGATAGGGAAAAACCTGAGAAGAAAAGAGATTTAATGTCAAACTATTTCGAAATTAACGAATTCGTTTAAATGTGTCCATAGATGGCGTTTTCAAAGCTTTAATAAACGTTTTCAATGAAAACATAATTTAAACATGTATTTACCTGTGATCTGTCAAAAAACTCGTTACGTTCAAATTTTTGTTACTGAACTTGAATTTTAATAGATTTTTGTCATAAGAGGGCGCTTTAACACTGATAATGCAATATTTAAACGAAAGTTCGTCTAAGTATCTCTTAAAAACCTTTAAACCTTGAAAACACAATACTTCCGATGAAAATCGATAACAACGTGAAAATTGTCGTAGAAATACAAGTTAATTAAAATTTTATCGAAAGATGACGCTTTAAAAGCGTTGTTAATGAAATTCGTGTTAAAATCTGTAATTGAAAATCAATTTTAATCCATATTTAACATCTATCTGAAAAAAAACTCTTAACGTTCAAATTTTTTTGTATTACACTTAAATTTTAATAAAATTTAGCCATAAGAGGGCGCTTTTAATCCGATAATTGATGTTGAAACGAAAATTCTTCTAAGAATCTCTTAAAACCCTTTAAAGAACAATAATTCACATGAAAATCGATCTTAACTTAAGAATTGTCGTAGAAATACGATTTAATCAAATTTTTTATCAAAAGATGGAGCTCTTCAACGCTCTAATAAGCATTTTTAATAAAACTCTTCTTTAAATGTTTCATTTTAAATCACTTCAACGTCACGTACAACTTATTCGAACATTGTTCTTTTGAGAAATAAATTTTTGATAAATTTTAATCACGAGAGGGCGCCTTAGTGCCGATAATCGTTCATTCCAGCTACACCAATCCTTAATTTTTTTTTTTAATTCGTTTTTAAAGATTCAAAACTTAAAATATAAAGCCTGAAAAATCAATTTACATTAATTTATAGTAAATTTAAATTTCATCAAAAGATGGCGCTATTATGAAACGAATATGAAAATTTAAATGAATTTTTTTCAAGAAAACGTTACAAATAATCAATTTAAGGCCTTTTCAATTCAAAAAGTAACAAATTTTTCAAAAAATCGACTTTAACTGAACGAGAAAAAAAACACATAATTTCTCTCTCATTCTTTTTAAGATTTATGTGAAAAAGTTTCTACCTTACTGTGACGTTTTCAGGTTGCTTTAAATGTCATCACACGAACACTCACATTAACTTGGATACAGAGAAAAAAAAACTTCAAAATACATATTTTATCTGGATTGCTTTTTTTCTACTCTTTCAATCTTCTTACATTTACATTGTACATTTCTATTCTATTTTTTTTTTGAAATTTCACATATGAACCAAGAAAATCCACAAAATTTATGAAAATTGGATTGAAATTCAGATTTTGATCATTTCGCGTTTAATTTTCTCGCTGTGTGGCAACACAAACAGACACATTGAGGTCCCAAAATGGTGTAATAAATATTGTAAATGTTCATATGGATTGAAATGGATTCAAACTATTCCTATAAATAAAATAACATGGCATCAGATGTGTCACTGATTTATTTGTCCTTCGAGAAATGGATGTTTAATTTTATACCAGACAAGAAATAAAAAAAAAACTGAAACAAAACCGTATGAGTAAAAATTATCCCCTTAAAATTGCATTTTTTTCTTTTCTCAATTCAATTCAATTTATTTCGAAATAATGAGGATATTTTAATTCCTTCAAATAATTATGAGAGTTTTCAATGAATTTTAAGCATACACACATACAATGAAGAGAATTAAATTTACAAAATAAAAACCAAAACTAAATATAACTCTTTGGGGAAATTATTTTGCAAACTCGGTCGTTTCACGAGAAATTCGATGGTAAATTTCATATGAGTTGAAAAAAAAATTTAGTTATCCAAAATATGGCTGATGATGATAAAATATTATTATTGCATATAATGCAGTTTTTTTAATGGTGCAAATCTGACTACAAAATCACTGTTTTCTAGAAAACTATTTGTGTGTATGTGTGTGTGTGTGTGTGTAAAATTGTGTTTAAATTTCAAATTTGAATGAAAAACAAATATATTCGAGTTGTGTTCTGCTAATGTGGTTTAAAATATGTGGTTTACCAATTTATGTGGGAATTTAGACTAACATTGTATGGAAAAAGTCATTTTCTGTACAAATTTTCACCATTGCACATCTATCAAAATAGAAATTTTATATGGAAAAGTTTGATAATCATGTTAATTTGTTAGAAATTTTATTTTTTTTCCTAGGTTTTTTTTTTTTGAAGTTATTAAATTATCGAGATTTGTTTTTTTTTGTCATTTAACGACTGAAATTTAGTGAAATGAGATGATTTGATGATGAAAATGTAATTTTTTTGAAATAATTTGAAGTAATTGAATAAAATCAATGAAAAATGTGCGTCGAGTGTCAAAGAATTTTTGACACAAAACTTTTCCCTTATTTCCAAGTCAAAGAAACAAGAACTATTTAATTAATTTAGATGACTTTCGTTTCATGCCAAACCAAACCAATGTACAAGTGTGACGGAGAAACTTTTGCAACAACAGCATTATTTTATTTTATTTCATTTTTGCTTATTCTCCATTTAAATTTGAAATTCAATGAAAAAGATGTTAACCTAACACTCTAATTTCATGATGTTACATTCCTAAAATGATTCATTTTTGTCTAAAAAATAGTTTGAAAGCTCTCAAATTATGATGATGGTGATGATGGTGCTTGAATAAACAGCAAATTTTGCTATTTACAGTTAAAAAAAAAATTGTAGTAGGCAAAAAGACAGGCAATTGACACAAAAATTTACATAAACAAATTCTGTATTTTGCCAGTTCATATTTATTTATTCATATTCATTCATAGTTAAAAATTTTTGTGCAAACAAATAAAATAAAATAAAATTATGTTTTATTCACAGTGAAAATGAGAGAAATTGAATAGGAGAGTGCAATTAAGTTGAATTTATGAAACGTCCTCGTAAATTTTCTTTTTGGTAAAGCACATACACACAAAAATTTTATTATTTTGTTAAATTTTATATTTAATAACAATAAAAAATAAAATATAAATGCAATGAGAGGTATTTTCAATGAAAATTTTATGCAATGTACATCACAAATGAAAATATTCTGAAAATTTATTCGTCTGATAATTTTATGCTTAATTTTATTCTGGATTTAAATTTTTCTTGCGAAAAAAGAAATTTTGACCTTGACTTGAACCCATGGCACATCTACGATAAGTTTTTTTTTAAATCAATAATGAAATTGTCAACGAAAGTTTGACATTTAACCATAAAATAGACACTGGGATATTTTTTGTTGACAAAATCAAATAGTAACCTTTCACCTGTGTACCCAGTTAATCTAATTTTGACATTTTGCTATAATTGTGTACTGGGACTTTTTCTAATTTGCAGACATGTAAGGTCTGAAAAATTTAACCTGCATAATTAAATTCATAATTTTCTGTAACAATTTTGCACTGGGTGTCCGATATCAGAGTTTAACTGACTTTTGATGGTATCCCAGTTTACAATTTTGACGTAACTGTCAATAATTAACTTGAAATGTCAAAAAATGACTCGAGTTTCAAAATAAATGAAATAACCTTTACCAGAAATTGATCTTTTTCCTGGGTATCGAATTAATTAATTGATCTTTGAGGTTTAATTGACGTTTTGAATGATGACATCCCAGTGAGCAGACTTTGTCTTCTGTCAAGGCATTTTACCGTCAAAATCATTTCAGATTACCATTCAATCTGTCATCTGACACTAATTCAATGAATTTTCATTACACTTATGAAAAATTTTCATAATATAACATTTTCCCAGTGAGCAATCACTTTACTCTTTCAAAATGGTATTAAATTACTTTAATGGGTCAACAGACATAAATTCAAGATAAAACTTTCATAACACAAAATGACATTTCATTTTAACAATAACTCACATTCTGACTTTTATTGCTTTTATTTGTTTCAATGCAAGCAAAGGACGTTGTTTACGAAGAAAAAGAAAATGAAAATTTATACGTATAAAATTTTTCACTGTAAAAACAGATGGAAAAGATGAAAAGCAATAAACTTTTGCACACAGTCCATCCTTCTTCGTGATTAATTGCATTGAAGAACGTGAAAATTTATATCTGTATCATTTCATTACCCATCCCCGTTCTGTATCTCGCAATAAATTCAAGTGCAGTTTTGAGTGAACAATTTAATTGGAAAGAAAATAATAATAATAATTAAAAAGAAAAATGATTTTAAAACATCTTTGTCTTCAGGTCGTATGATATCCACTTGAAATGACCCGCTTTTCATAAATTTCATATGAAATGTAACCTTTTGGCAGGGATGGAATTAGAATTTTAGTTTTTGAAGAGGGGGGTCAAATATATGTGAAAATGTCGGCTGATACAATTTATTAAAACAAATATTAGAAAAAAGCAGGGTGCTGAGGCTCCCCTTGACCCCCTCTCTCTTGTAAATCCATCCCTGCCCTTAAAGATCCCTTATCACGATTCTTTGAATAATTTTCTTGAAAGAAACTCATTTCCTTCAATCATTTTAATGATGTAGTACCCTTTTTTTTCTTGTCTTGTCTTATCTTGTTGGTTAACATCATGGGACCACATGACATTTAAAAGTAACATGCCTTTTAAGACAAGAAAAGTCAAAATTAATTTACACTCATTTAAATTCAATGTTCAATGTTAAAATAAAATCTCTTTTTAAGTGTCTGTGTGTGTGTGTGTTTTCATTTCTTATCTTTTTAATGTAAGATGTTATGATTGATATTGCAAATGGTCAAAGGATTGAATTCAAAAACAGGATGTAATACAATTTTCTTGTAATTCTTAATGAATTTTATTATCATTTTAAAATGTGTATGATAAATGATACGACTTCTATTTTATGTATCATTTCATACAAGTTTCAATATGCAAACCACAAGAACATTGCCTTTTACTTGACCTGAACACTTATCACATTGAAAAATTTCCTGTTATGACCATATTTGAATGGGTGCCACCTTTAAATCAGGGTTGGAATTCAATGAAATGATCTGCAAAATGAAATTCAGGCAATTTAAACAATGGAAATGGAATTTTGAGTCAAGTTTTGTCTAGATCAGAGTCAGAAACTGAAATTTATTTGAATTTTTTCCGGTAAATTTCGTGCAGGGTTGGAATTTGACATGAATATGAAAAGAAAATGAAATTACAGTTCAAATCAAAGCTGATAAATTTCAACTATTTGTAAGTAAAACCAAAATAGAGAGAAATTAAATCAAAATTGTGATTCTTTGTCTCATTTCCAGATTTATTTGCATCATTTCACATGACAATTCATCTGAAATTTATAAGAATTACATACATTTTATCATCACATGAATGAATGAGTGCTTGAATCATGTTATAAAAAGACATAAAAAGACAAAAATAAATCAAAAAGCTGCACAAACCAAATGAAACATGATACTCTGTGGGTTTCATCGTATGTATGTTATGTTTTTTGAAATTTAATCTGATTCTAATCAATTTATATAACTTTTTGTGTCTCACTCATGAATGTTTTTACATTAAATTGACTTTGATTGGGCTTGTAATGAAAAAACTTTGTCTTTGTACTTTTATTACATTGAAAATGATAAAAAAAAAAAATTGGGAAAAAGGGTCAAAATTCGGTGATAATTACTTTGAATGAAAACATCATGACATCCTTTCAATTAAAATCATATCAACTCATCATTGTCAAATATTATCATACAAAAAAATGAAGATTTTTTTGTTGTATGATGAGAAAGTAAGTGAGAGTGAATTTCCATTATTTTCACATACAAAACACATTTGTGTAATCAAAAAGTTTACCGCATGCATCAAAAAATTTCCATTTATTTTACATATTCATCCGTTTTTGATGGCATTACTTTTTTTGTATGTGTCTGTAAATGTGGATGATATCCAACAAATTTCGGTAATGTTAATGTTTATCCTGATTTTAGGGAATAATCCTTCTTTTTTAATGAAAATTCATTTCATTCGGCGTGGTGTTGTTGGATGGTTTTTTTATTTTGACTGCCAAAATTTGAAATGAATGATTTTTTTTATTTTTATTTTTTTGTGGTGACTTGATCACACACCACACGTGTGTCAACAACCGTTGTTTATTTTTGCTCATCTCATGATGACGCCACATTAACATAAGTTGTGTGTTTTTTTTTTGTATTTTTACAAATTCAGAAAATGAAACACTTAGAAGCAGACAGTTATCCATATGAACACATACGCAGGAAAATGAGAGACATGGTTTTTTGTGGTTTTTTCTTTTTATTAAATTACGCCAAAGTAGAGGTATTTTATATGTAATTGGATGGTAGTGGCACGTCTTTTGATGAATTAGCGATGATTTTAGAACTCATTGACGGTAGACTCGGAAATTCTGTTAACAGTGTTCATTGGACACTTCACATACTTCCAGAACAGATTGATGCAAAATTTCCATTAAATAAAATCTAAAGTCATAGATAACTAGAAAAATCGGTCGTTTTGGAAGTTTTTTGAAAAATCGGTCATTTTGAAATTTTTAAAATTATCTGCCATTTAGAAAATCCCATTTGTTCTTACTTTTTCTTAAAAACGGTGTTTTGACCATATTTTGGCTTTGGAGGTTCTACTGTTCAACCCCAATATAAAATATGAGTTTAAAATCATCCTAGCGAACTCCTCTTTCCAACAAATTAGACCTGACCTCGTTCCGGTGGACCATTTCCAGGGTAAAAAACTCAAAATAATAAAAATCCGAATTTCTGAAATCCTAGAAAAAATTCAAAAAAATAATCGAAAAAAACTTCAAACATTAAAAAATGTCAAAATATTAATATTTAAAAAAAAATTTTTATTTTTCAAAATAACAGGCAGTCCGCCGTTTGGTATACGAGACAAAATCGATTACCAAACACTAAAACTTAAAAAATAATTAGTTAATCAATATGAAACCAAAATCAGTGTTATTTTTCTGTAACAAAACATGTTAGAGCATAACTATGCAAAGTTTCAATGTCTGAACAATTAAAATATGAAAGATATTAAAGTTCAAAGTTGGTGTTTGGTATACAATCGAAATTAATGACAATTTTGACTTGGTTAAAACATTTTGATTTTTCAATTCGAATTTTGACTGTAGAAAAAAACTGTTCAAACATAAGCCGTAAAACATTTCAAAATTTTATAATTTCATTTGTTTGAAGCTTAAAATACAACACTTTTCACATAATTCCAATTTTAGTGGCGTTTGGTATACATGTTGGGTATACACAAAAGTTCTCATTTCAAAACTCATAGAATTTTCATACAAATTCAAAAAAAAAATTGATAAATTTGAATTATTTCATTATTTCAAACACCAAATAAAAATTTCAAACACTTGTTTGATAAAAAAGCCAGTACATGAAAAAAAAAAATGTTTGGTATACACCAAAGTCAGTAACTAAATTTATTTAAATACTTTTTGTGGCTTCGAATTGAAATGCTTATCATAAAAAGCTTTGAAAATTAACGGTATATTCTTAATTTAAAAAAGTTTCATCTTGTAAAAATAAAATAAAATCAAAAATTGTTTGTTTTTGCGTTTGGTATACACAACTGAACAAAATTAAAACTATCGTTGTAAAACAGCTTTTTTGGTTTGAAGTGATTGAATGGAACTTCTAGGGCTACGAAATATGTAAAAATGGAATATTAAATTATCATAAAAAATAAGAGAAGGGTTAGAAAAGGTGGTTTTTTGTCAAAAATTTTTAATTTTTTTTTTCCATTAATTTCACTATTCATTGACCGTTGAGTTGATTGTACAAACATGCCCAACAAAAATTAAGTTTTGTTACTTAATATAATTGATTTGGATCTAGTTCTATGTTTTTTGAATAATTTAGGACCCTTTTTATTATGAACGAGCAAACTCAGTTTGAAAAACAAAGTTTGAAATTTTTCGATTTTTTAAATTTCTGGCGGACTGCCTGATAATCATAAATTTCAAAACAATCAAAAAAATTAAAAATATCAGGAAATACTCCAAAAAAAATCCTTTAAAGAGTAAAACTTTCAAAACATCTTTACCATTTGCGCATTTTTGAGCGGGACAGTCCCGATTCTCGATTTTTAAAATTGAAAAATATTATTAGGAAATTTCAAAAAACTAACACTAATTTCATAAAACTTGCTTGTAAAATTTTCCACGGAAAAAGTCTTTGATAAGTACGCATTTCGATACAGAATCAAAAATTACAGCGTCTTGTATCTTGGTTTTTTGATTGGACACTCCAGAGGGCGCTGAGAGCTGATTTTGTGATTAACACGGAGAAAAAAGTTTAAAAACAGCAAAAAAATAAAAACGTCAGGGTAAAAGTCGTTGATGATGAGGGTTTCGAGAAGGGCCTTTGGGGTCCGAAAAATATCTCCTCAAGGCTGAAAAAGTGGTTGCTGAGGTGGTTGTTAACTTGAGTCTAGTAAAAAATGAATAGTTTTTAACTGTCCCTTTCAAATCCCGATTTTTCATCAAAAGTATGCCAGGTATGCCTATCTAAGCCTCCCAATTTTTCAAACTCTGCATTTTCATAATACTAAAAAAGTTTTAAAAATTACTCAAAACAACTAAAAACTAAAAAAAAAATTAAATTTAAAAATATAGAAATTTCCGAACATTTTTAAATCCTGAATTTTGAAAATACTTAAAAATTTCAAGAAATCCTCAATAATTTTCAAAATACCTCAGAATCTATCATCTTTGAAAATACTTCAAATTTTTTAAAAATACCCAAATATTTTAAAAACAATCAAAAAAACTCAAAAAATATTTTTGAGCAAGACTCTTTTTAACAGTTTTAAACCTAAAATTTTTTTAAAAAAATTCCCGAAAACCTTCAAAACAATTAAAAAACTCTAAAAACTCGAACTTTTCGAAATATTCTAGAAATCATTCAAAGTTTTTAAACTCTGAATTATAAAAATATTTAAAATTTTCAAAAAAAAGGTCAAAATATTGAAAAACAGTTAAAAAACTTGAAAAAGTCATTTAATGTAAAGCCACTCGTATATCTCATTCAGAATCTAGTTTAACATATTTTTAAATGGCTTGCTCTTACTATGATTAAGCCGTAGCACGAAAAAAAATCACATATATGCAAATTATAGTGAGAACAAAGTATAGCATCATCATCACAAAAAAATGATCTTATTTTATTCTAAGTAAGAATTTTCGTACTTTATGGCTCTTTTTGTGTATATTTTGTGAGGTTGATGACATTCAATGCAAAATTATGTAAAGAAGATGCTTTTTTATTATGTATCATATTTTTAATGAAAATGCAAATTATATGAAATTCTATTGAAAACTTGTGACATGAAAGGCATGTTGTTGTAAAATGTATTCTTAAAAAAATGTGTTTCAATGAGATTTTTTTTATGCATTTTAATTTCATTCATATTTTCATTTAAACAAATCTTCCACTCATAATTCAATTTTTGCATAAATTATTTGACATTTTTCGTTAAAATAATACCTTTTTTTTTGGGTATTTCCTGATGACTTGTTTACAATGCAAAATCATAAAAAAGTACTGCAATTTCCTTTCTACAACGTCCAGGTACAAAAAAAATATGAGAGAAAGATCTTGAAGATTCATCATAATCCGTAATTTCACGAAATTTTATTAGTTAAGCATTTGATGTGACATTGAAAAGATGTTATTTTTTGTTAAAACATTCGTTCAAAATTCGAAATTTTGTCTAATTAAATACGTTTATGGTATGAAATATTGAATTCCTGAAATTGAATTGTGAACCTTAAAAATTAATTTAAATTTTTATTCTTTTTATTTTCAGATCAAAATCAAGCGGAATCAAGATCCGAACAAATTGTGAACAGAAAAATTCAATTGAAAGCTAAAAGTCAAGAAAAACTGTAAAATAAATGTGAAAATCGAGATAATTGTGAAATTTAAATTAAAAAAAAATACTAAATTTAAGTTGAAAAGTGCTTGATAAATCAATTTAAAATGATAAAATTTAAAATAAGAGAATTTGCAGTCATTTTACTGCTAATCTCATGTTTGGCGATACAAACTGAGACATTTCCACAAGCCACGATAGGCAGCAACGGTTTGACTACAATCGAATTACCGGAAATCCGATCATTTACGTGTCCAGAAAGTGATCATTGTCATTGTTTAAATGTTTATCCTGAATATGAAGTGCAATGTCCTCGTTACGATCCACACGTTTCGATGCATATCAAGCAACCTGATTACATTAAAATCCAGTGCATCAGTAACAATATAACAGCAATTGAGGAGATACCACAAATGAATGTTGGTGAAATAACAAGTTTTGGCCTTCAGGCGTGTCCACTTCCAATTGGACGGTCATTGATGTCAATTGCAGACAAATTTAATGTAACGCGCATTAGGTCGCTTAGTTACAATTCATTGGGCACCGTTAACAATCCGCTGTTTCGTCGTCAACACTTTGCCGGATTCAAAGATCTACAAAGGCTTTATTTGACTGATGTGTCTGAAGATGAACTTCCAAGTGACTTATTTGATGATTTGCAATCACTGACTTGGTTGACGCTCAAATCAAGTCGTGAATATTTGCCAAAAGACATTTTTAGTAAGCTACCACGGTTGCATGTCATTGAATTGTCAATGAAATTAAGGGAAATCGTCGACGGATTGTTTACAAATCAAAAACTCGTGAAAAATCTTTCATTTTGGGGTAATCGACTACATAATTTGACTAAAAATTCCTTTAAAGACGTCACGTCTGTGGAAGATCTTGATTTGGGCTCAAATGAAATGCAAACACTAGATCCTGAAGTCTTCTCACTTCTCGTCAACTTGAAGAATCTCGCTTTAAATGGAAACAACTTCTCATCACTGCCCGAAGGACTTCTCGCCAACAACAAAGAGCTTTTTGAATTTAAGATGCTAAATAATCGTGTACCAATAAAAACCTTACCAAGTGGCCTCTTGTCCAATAAACCAAATTTAAACCGTGTATTGTTACGTAGTGATATCGCATCCTTGCCAGAAAATCTCTTCACCGGATCATCGAATATTTCATTTATAAATTTGGAAGGCAATCAATTGGAAAAATTACCGGCAAAATTGTTACATGATCAAATTAACTTGCAAGAACTGAATTTGAGATACAATAAATTGGCGCATTTGGACGATGACCTGTTTCATGGTACCAGAGCATTACGTGTCGTTAAACTCTCATACAATCAGCTGATGAATATTTCAACGTGAGTATTATTCTTTTTTTTACTTTGCATTTCATTATCTTTGCATGAATTCTTACATTTACAATGAGAAATTTAAGTTGTGTGTGAAGATTGCACTGGTGTAAATTTTTTTTCGAAGATTTATGATTGAAACTTTTTTTCGAAGTTTGATTTTCGAAATTAATTTTTCGATTTTAAGTTTTTACTAGTACATTGAATACTTGAGAGCCTTAAAATCGACTTACAGAGCAAAATTTTTTCTTTGACTTGCAGTAACTTCGAAAAATCTTTCATTTCGGCTTTGTCCATGAAATGACTTGTAAAAACCTAAAACTTTTCAAAAAACAGGTACAATCAAGTTTTATGGTATTTAAGCTTAATAATTTTTCATCAAAGTTGCCTTAACCCAGAGCCGAATTTTTATCTATGATTTCCAGCAGTCGTGGCTGGACCATATGGACATTCTGTCAAATTTTAATCCAACTTTGTCTAAATAGAGTGAAAAATATCTAAAACTGTGCCACATTTTCTTTCGTGCTGCTTTTACAAAATTCAAGTGGATCATTCGAAATTGGTCCATTAAGCGTAGGAGGGATTTTCGTGTTGAAAATAAGAGCTCATAAAATGAATGAATTCGTTTTGAGTTTGGGCTCCAAAGCCTTTAACTGGACAAAAACCCGTTAAATTTATTTATTTGTTTTCAATTTATAAAAGATCTCTCTTAAAAGTAATCAATGGGCCTGACTCCCAGCAATCCCGAATATCGGTCTGCTAGTTCTCTCGAAGAATTTTTGTTCAAAGTTACGAGGGTAAAATTCGACAAAGATCAAAACAAAAATTTTATGGGTAATTCAAGAAAAACTTCAAATACTGACAAATTCAGGCTCCAGGTGAGCTGTATGAGAATTTTTAAGGATTTTGATAGAAGTAAAATCTTGATTTTGAAAACATAATTTCGAAATCAAATTTCGAAAAAAAAAGTTACTCCGGTGCAATCTTCACACACAATATGCTGTTTAAATATTAAATGAAACATTGTTGTGATGCTTGAAAGATTTTTGCAGTAAGAAATTAATTAAAACGCAATCCACCATCATATTCGTTCCACTCGGATGACGATCATCATAAAAATCTTATATTAAATAGGTTACTTCATTCATATACGGAAATAAAATTTTTCTAATTCAAAATCTCAAATCACACAATTTGTGGTCAGTTTCCTTTAATAAATGAACAACAAAAAAAAATATTTGATAAATTTTACCGCTTTTTGATTGTCCATCCATCATAAACACACACTTTACTCATCCATCATTGTCACATTTTACGCATTTCATATATATTTTTTTATACCATTAAAAGGGTCATTTACTTTTTGAAACATTTTTTTTGCTTTCCTTTCAATGTAACATTCAACAGATCACATTTTTTTTGTACATGTAAAATGATTGTCCATTGTCATATGACGACAATCATCACCATTATTTGTCTAACCTAATTTAAGGAGAATTTTCTTCTCTCATTTTTTTTTCTTTATCATTTAATGTCATGTCGTCATATATTCTTATTATTAGTCAAAGTTACGCTTGTTTGTTTGTTTTTTTTTGTGTTAGTTGTAACTTGTTGGTGGCATGACAGCACATTATTGTTGGACACACACACATTAATGCGAAAAAAGTTTTTGTATTATGATAAAAATTTCCTGATACTTTTTTAAAGGATATTTGCTTTTTAAATGGGAAGAAAAGGCAAAGAAAAAATGTTTTAAACATTTATGTCTCGTATCTTCTGTGAATTTGTAAGAAGAAAAGAAAAAAAGTTTTCTTTATACTTAAAACTTGTGTTTTATCTGAAGTGTTTTACAGAAAAAGGATAAACTACGGAAATTGTGTGTTGCATGATAGTTAAATGGTTGGCATGTGTATCAGGGCCATTAACATGTGAAGTTTGTTATTGTGATATGAAAAAACTGTCATATTAAAAGGAAGAAAAACTGAAAAAAGTTAGTAAAAGAAAATTAGGGGAAAGGAATGAGAGGGGGGGCTAGCAATTGATATGAAAGGACGAGAATGAGTCGAACTTAATTACAAGATAATCTTAAATTTTAACTTTAAAAATTAAAGTTTTTCACAACCTTACCAACTACACGGTAAAAACAAAAGTTGCCGTAAAACTTGCCGTATACAGCAAGTTGTTGCCGTATACGGCAACTTTACGGCAAGTCTACGGCAAGTTTTTGAACTTTGTACTACAGAATTTTCATTTTTTGAAATGTGATATTTTGACAAATATTTGTCGTAGAAAAAATTCTAAATATGTTTTGGAAACAACAGAAAAACATCTTTTAGAATCTTATACAACATTTTAATTTTTGTAAAAACATTTGAGTTTTAGAGCGAAAATTGTAAATTTTTTATACAAATTATAAGAATTGATGCAAACAAAACAATATGGTTGAACATTTGAGTAATATAAGGCACATGTATGAATCTGCAAAAGTATGAGTTCTACCATATTGTTCGATTTGCATCAATTTCCAATGTTTTGTATAAAAAATTTACAATTTTTGCTCTAAAACTAAATTTTTTTTACAAAAATTAAAATATTGTATAAGATTCTAAAAGATGTTTTTCTGTTGTTTCCAAAACATATTTAGAATTTTTTCTATGACAAATATTTGTCAAAATATCACATTTCAAAAAATGAAAATTCTGTAGTACAAAGTTCAAAAACTTGCCGTAGACTTGCCGTAAAGTTGCCGTATACGGCAACAACTTGCTGTATACGGCAAGTTTTACGGCAACTTTACGGCAACTTTTGTTTTTACCGTGTACTGAGATTCCTAATGCACCGCCTTCATTAATTCGCAGAGATGAAGTTTCTTCCGTTGTAAATGATGATGAAATTATTATGAACTTACCGCAACGGAATCATATTATGCGTACGATTAATAGAGTTCAAAATTACAGCTACATTATAAACTATCATGAGCGCCAGAAAAATTTTTCCTATTATGATTCCCCTAATTTAATTTTCAGTGTTTCATGAAAGTTCCTTTTTGAAATAAAATCTTTTTCATAATTTTCTAACGTCCAAAACAAAAAAAAAATGATCAGCGCCCTCTAGTGAAACATAATTCAAGAAACTGAGAGAAACCCACTTAACTTCTGACATATCAATGTCTGTGGTCCTTCAGTATCAGGAACCATTTCAACAAAGTAAAAGTTTTCAGGAAAACTTATAAAAATATTGATCACAATCTTTCATAAGCGCCATCTACTGAATTTAAGTGTTAATGTAAAGAACTGAAATCATCAACGACCTTCAAAATGCTTTAAATCAAAATCATAACAGTAAAAGTCAAATTTCATTAAATTTGTGCCCAATCTCTGAAATAAAAGTATTTAATTAGATTTACTTTAATCATTAAACTTTTAACACAAAAATCTTACAAATCAAAGTAAATTTGTCTGTCTTATATTATAAAAAGTTCTCAAACTCATCCAATGTAATGCTTACTCAGGAAACTTTATAATGTAACGCGACGTCTAGCATGAGATTGAATTTAATGTCTTATATAATAATCTTCTTAAATGTTTACTACTTTTTCCCATTTGTACACAACATTCATTTATCATTTCTTCATAATACTAGTTTTTTTTTAAGTATTTAATACTTACATATATGTTCGTCTTTTTTTAATGTGTTTTGTCATTACTCTTCCACATATTCGTACATTGTCTGACTTTGTCATGCAACACAGGAAATATTCAAGTCATTCTTTCTTGTAAAATGTTTAAAGATATGGTTAAAGTTTTATTTTACTTTTAAGACTAAGAAAAAAGAGGAAAGAATTTCATCCTATTTTTTATTTTTTTATTGTGATATATGAAAATGGAATTGAGTAGGAGAATGAAGAAAACAACAAACATATTCATATATGAACATAGAGGATGTGATAACATGATTGTTAAGCAAAAGTTTCACGTATGCGTCTTGTTACTGCTTCTTATGGCAAAGTACAATACAATTTTATACCTTGTTTTCTTCAAATTCTGGTTATTTTTTACCATGAAATGTGTGTTTTTCCTCAAGTTTTATTTTTTAAGGCTGGTACAAATAATTTTTTTGTTTAAGGTCTGGTTAAATCTTTCTTAAACTTTAGGTACCAAAAATTAAGAGTACGATTGACTTGTAAAAAAATTCTTTTTAAGGGAAAGGGTTGCTAACCCTTCTAGCAACGCTTCTCTCACTAATGAAGATCAGCAAGCGTTTTTTAGAGGGGCTGCTAAAGACACCTTTCATCCAGCAACCCTTTTTTCTCGCTAATTATGATCAGCAAGCGTTTTTGGGAGGGGTTGCTAAAAGTACTTTTCATCTAGCAACCGTTTTTTCTCGATAGTTATGATCACCGAATATTTTTGAGAGAGGCTGCTAAAGAATTCTTTCACTCAGCAACTCTCTTTTCATGATGCTGATCATCAGAGATAATTTTTGGGGGGCTGCTCAAGACACCGTTTATCTTGTAACCCTTCTCCTCGAATTTTATGACTATCGAACATTTAAAGCGAGCTATGGGGTTCTACTTGAGGAGAATTCCTTATTTGATATGGCCTATGACAAATAATAACAATATAAATGTTATAGCATATGTAATGATATGATTTTGCGTTTGTTATGTGTTTGTGTGTGTTTGTGTGTGTGTGTGTGCAAGTATGTTTGTAGAATAAGGTTGCAATTTAAACATGAATAACTCATCGTTTTTCTCGCCTTTTTCTTTATTTTCTTCTCATTTCTTGTTTCAAATAAAATTTCAGTGTATTGTATGGCATATGTATAAAAAAAACTTTTGTTCATTCCAATATATCGTTTGTTGATAATAATATTGTTATTGACTTATTTATGTTGACATTTCTATTTATATTTGGAATTTTCTTTGGACGTGAGAGTATTTGATTACATTTTGCTTGTTGTTTTTTATTTTATTTGAATGTTAAAAGAAAATTTTTGTAATAAAATATTTGATTCAAGGAAAAATATACCTAGAATGGGTTTAAGGGGGCCTGGAAATGCCTTCTGTACAGGGATGGTGTTACAAGGGTTACAAAGAGGGGCCGAAATGAGTATTTTCTGAATAAATTTCAATTTCAATGTCATCACACAATAAAAATCCGGTTTCATTTAAAATTCATCATTAAAATGCCATTAAACTTTAAACGACTTTCGGAAGTAACTAATTTCATTTTTTTTTCTTCTTATTTCATTTAAACAGAAACGTCTTCAAACACTTGGATCGATTAGTTGAATTGTACTTGGACCACAACAACCTTCATACAATTGGTGCGCACGCCTTCCCCCCAGAAATCGAAACACTTCATCTGCAATATAATCGTCTCACCTTCAAATCTAACCTCATCATTTCAGGATATACAGCAGTTTCTGAAGATGAAAATTACACGCAATCCCTTAGTGGCCTGAATAACCTCAAATATCTGAAATTAGAACACAATTTAATTGAAACCCTTTACATGGACTGGGCCATCAATTTACCCAAATTGGAGGAACTTGATTTGTCATTTAACCACATCAACTATCTCTTTGATGGCAATTTACAATTTTTACAAGAAAATCTTCGAGTTAATTTGCAAAATAACCAAATCACCTTGATCGAATTGAGGAACTTGGAAATTTATACACAGAATGTAACAAAACGCAGTCCAGTCAAAGTGGAATTGGGCTCAAATCCATTGAATTGCAATTGTGTCATCTTGGATTTGGTTAAATTACTGAAGGATAACTCAAAAATAAGGAATGCCATTGAATTTGATGTAAGTGAATTGAAGTGCAGTCGTCCAGAGGCATTGCAAGGAAAGGATGTCACGAAATTGGATCCATATTCGTTGTTGTGCAAGCTCGATGATGAAAATACACAAAAGAAACGTTGTCCCGAGAATTGTGATTGCAATGTGCGTCCAATTGATCATGCAATTTTGGTGAATTGTTCAAATGCGGCGTTGACTTCAGTTCCAGTGCTGCCAAATCCAATGAATATTGGAATGAAACACATTGAACTAGATTTATCGAATAATTACATTGATGAGCTGCCAGATCGAACAAAAGTCATTGGATATAATAATGTGTCGAGGTTATTTATGGATCACAATAATTTGAGTCGATTACATGCCGTTAATATTCCACAAAATATCCAGATGATGACATTGAACAACAATAACCTTGAATGGATGAATGAGACAGTGTTGCGGCAATTGAATCAAACGAATTCCCTTGAAAAGCTGTATTTGAGTGAAAATTCATGGAAATGTGATTGTAGTACAATTGAATTTTTGAACTATGTCCAATCACAATACAGGAAAATTGGTGATTTGAATAAGATTATGTGTGAAAATGGGGAACAGCTGTCGAAAATGACAACTGATGACTTCTGTCCCAAAGAAAATACTGTGGTTATCTTGATTGCAGTGCTAGTGGCCTTATTTGGGGTTGCGATTGCAATTGCAGCTCTCTTGTATCTCAAATTCTCGCAGGAAATCAAGGTGTGGCTTTTTGCCAAAGGATGGTGTTTGTGGCTGATAACAGAAGATGATTTGGATGAAGATAAAAAATATGATGCTTTCATTTCATTTTCACAACGTGATGAAGATCTTGTTGCAGAATATCTTGTGCCTGAACTCGAAAGTGGCGAATATCCCTACAAATTATGCATTCATTTCCGTGATTGGATTGTAGGTGATATGATTGCAGATCAAGTGATGCGATCTGTGGCCGAATCACGTAAAACCATCGTAATCCTTTCACCGAATTTCCTTCAATCTGTATGGGGCAAAGCCGAATTCCGTCAAGCACATCAAACTGCCATGCAAGAAGGTCGTTCCAAGGTCATTCTAATTTTGTACGGCGATATTGGTGATATTTCCAAACTAGATCCCGAGCTTCAGACATATTTAAGTACAAACACCTACCTAACATGGGGTGATCAATGGTTCTGGCGAAAACTCAGATACGCCCTACGTCATCCAATTAGTATGCGCGGTGAAAAAGGACACACAAAAGGACTCATCAAAAATTCAATTAAAACTTCGGTTGATGATAAACTTGAATTGATAATTCCATCCCCGGTCACACCCACACTCACAACACCCCCGGCCGAAAGTGCAAATAACTCACTCAAAACAAAAATCGGAAATGGTCAGTTACAAAATGGAATTAAATCACATCATCATGTCAATGGTATCGGCAATGGAATTATTCCAAATGGTGGCTATAATGGCAATAATGGCTCAATTAATGGCCATATAAATGGTGCTTTCATTATTAATACAAATGCTAAACAAAGCGATGTGTAATAATTACTGAATCTCGCGTTTTTCTGTAATATAATATTTAAGAATTGTAATAATTTTAATAACAAAAAAACAACTACAAGTGGTAGCAATTACGATAAATTTAGTAATAATAGCACTGCTATAATGGTCTGAAAAAAAAATTCTTTTTATGATTATTTTAAAAAAAAATTATTATAATTAAGGAAAAAAACAAGCCTTTTTACGATTTTTTAATATATAAATGTAAGTTAGACCTATACAAATAATTATCATAAAATACTACTTAAAACGCTAGGAAAACATTAAAAAAAAAACAAAAAACTAGAATCTCGAATTAATTTTCATTTATGTTGTTAAACTTTATTTTATATTATAACATTTTATACTAAGAATGAATGAAAAAAAAACATTTAAAGGAAAAATGAAATATTTGACGTTGAAACGAAAAAGAAAATACACAAACAAATAAAACATATTAAAGTAAGAATGACTTTTTTTCTTGTTATTTGAAAAAAACATGAATTTTTATAATTTTATTTCTAATTTATTAGAAATGTTACAGTTAGAAGAGAAAAAAAACATTTTTTTTATGTTAGAAGTTAAAAGTATAAAAAAAAATCATAAATTGTATAAATTAAATGTAATACCAAGTGACACAACTAAATTGTTTGTAAGTTTAAAAAAAAAAATATGTAAATAGGAATAAAATGTAATAAGAAATAATGGAAAAAAGATTAAATTACGATGACTGCTTATAGAAAAATAAAAAATTATTGAAATTAAATGAAAATTAGAAAAAAAATGTAAAAAAATTTAAAATGAAATGAAAATAAAAAATATTATTATTAAAAAAATATGAGTTTTTGTTTTTTATGTGAATGGAAAAATTTGGATGAGGCTTCGATAAAGATATTTGAAATTTATTTTAGGTAAGTTTTGTTGATGATTTTTTCAATAAACCAGGCGTTTTCACCAAAAATTTCAATTAAAGTAAAAATGACCAAGCATCTCCATCAAGGGAAGAAAAAAATGTCAACCAAGGTAAAATTCAAAAATTTTGTTTTGCTTTATTCCAAGTAAAAATGAATGGAATTTAAAATAACCAGGCGTTTCCACCAGACACAAAAAAAACTTAATTCAAGACAAGTCTCAACAAAAAATGTTTAATTTAATTTTAATTCAAAACTACCAGGCACTTTCACCATAAAAAAATTAAAATACAATCAGCCTTGAATATAAAAATTTTTAGTAACCAACCGTCTGCATGATGGAAAAAAAATCTCAAATTAAACCAAGTTTTAAATATTTTTTGACTTAATTTCAGATAAAATTCAATTCAAATTTCGAAATTCATAAATAACCAGGCGTTTCCACTATGCAAAAACTATAATAAAACAAGCAGCAGCATGTTCTGAATCATAAACAAATTCAAAAAACTTTAGTTTGCACTTTAAAATTCAAAATACAAAAAAAATACAGATTCTCAGTACAAAAAACATTTAAATAATCTACAATTGAAATGTTATTCCATTCAAAAGAAACAATAAATTATTGCTCATAAACTTCAAAAGTCATCTTAACACTACTTTTATATTTAATTTTTTTTTTCCATGTAAAATTTTATTTCTTTGTATTTTAAATTGAAACCTTAAAGTTTTATTCTAAACTAAACTTTTAATGCAAAACTGTGACTATTACGCTTATTTTTCTTTTTCCATCCAAACTTTTTGTTATTTTAGTTTCACTTTTCATACAATTTACAGGATTTAAGAGTAAAGTAAGTTGAAGCACTTCTTACAGTTGATAAATTAAGGGTTTAAGTGGAATTTTTTCTTATGTTGTTTGAATGACTTTGAAAGAAAATAGTAAAAAATGGTATCCATTGAACCACCCTTCGCTACACTTTTAAGGAGTGAATCTTCAATTTTTTAAAAATGTTTTTTAATTGCATACACAGCAGTTTAATATTGTCTTTTCTTTTATCAAATTATGTGCTTCTTAGCATTTAAGTTTTTCTGTGTCTCTTTTTTTTTGTAGCGCAATCTTCATTGCATTGAAAAAAATGCATATTTTGTGGACGCTTATAACGTTCGTTTGTATTTGATGTTAAATTTTTCCCATATACCAAAATGGCAAAAATGGTTCGTAAGTGGTCGAATTGTCCAATAAGGTCGAATTTTCTTAAACGACCAAAGTTTTCTACATAGTCGAATTTTCCTAAGCAACCAAATTTTCTTAATCTTTGAATTTCCCAAATGGGCAAATTTTCCCAAATGATCGAATTTTCCTAAATGGTCGAATTTTTCTAAATCGTAAAATTTTCCTAAATGGTCGAATTTTTGCTAAATGGTCGAATTTTTCTAAACGATCAAAGTTTCCTAAATAACCAAATTTTCCTAAACGACCAAATTTTCCTAAAAAGCCAAATTTTTCTAACACGTAAAATTTTTCTATAGTCGAATTTTCCTAAATACCCAAATTTTTCTAAAACGTAAAATTTGCCTAAATGGACGAATTTTCCTAAATAGCCAAATTTTTCTACAACGTAAAATTTTCCTAAATAGCCAAATTTTTCTACAACGTAAAATTTTCCTAAATGGTCGAATTTTCCTAATCAGCCAAATTTTTCTAAAACGTAAAATTTTCCTAAATGACCTAATTTTCCTAAATAGCAAAATTTTTCTACAACGTAAAATTTTCCTAAATAGCCAAATTTTTCTAAAACGACCAAATTTTCCTAAATAGCCAAATTTTTCTAAAACGACCAAGTTTTCCTAAATGACCTAATTTTCCTAAATAGCCAAATTTTTCTAAAACGTAAAATTTTTCTAAATGGTCGAATTTTCCTAAATAGCCAAATTTTTCTAAAACGTAAAATTTTCCTAAATGGTCGAATTTTCCTAATTAGCCAAATTTTTCTAAAACGTAAAACTTTCCTAAATGGTCGAATTTTCCTAATTAGTAAAATTTTTCTAAAACGTTAAATTTTTCTTAATGGTCGAATTTTGCTAAACGACAAAATTTTAAATGGCTAAATTTTTCTAAATGGTATAAAATTTCTTAATATTGATTTCTATCAATAAAAATGCGCTCGTGTTAATCGCTCATGATCACGTTCTAAATTTTTAAAACGATACACAAATTACAGACACTCACATAAAATGAAATTTCTTGTTAAAATCCCTTTTGTGCATTTGTGTATGTGTGTGTGTGTGTGTAAGTGTACATTTTAAAACTTATAAAAATACTTAAAAGATGGAATTAAATTTGTTGCTAATTGAATTTTATTTTGTGCACTTCTTTCAAGTCTTGACTCTTATTTTAAAATTTTATAAAACTTATATAATCAAATTAATGAATTAGTTGTATTTGGCAAGTAGTCTCTTAAGGAAGATAATTTTGTGATTTAATTTAGTTTGAACTAATTATTTATTTTGTTTCACTTTAATTCTTACTTTAATTTGCTTTCTCATATGGAAAAGGAATAAAATTTAACATTTTTCATGCAAATTGAAACTAAACGAAATATTTTCAATTAAAAATTTGAACTTGTATTTTACAAAAAGTATGCAATCGATATTACATAATTCAATATCATAAATTATTAAATGGAGACGACTGGTATTTTGTAATTTTTTTATTGTGATGTATTTTAATCAAATTTGAAGAAAAATATCACAATATGTTTTGAAATGCATTGACTTCAGTTTTAAATTAATTTTAAAAGTCATTTTTTTTTTTCAGTCTCGTTCCGACTGTGCTTGAGTGCAGACGTGTAAAGAGTGTTCTAAAACAAATAACAAACAAAAAAAAATTTATCCCGTTATCTAAAGTTTGAGTTTATTAAAACCTATAAAATTTCCGACGTTTTGGAGCGCGATTCCCAAAACCTTGGCCCTAGGAGGTCAAGAATAGATTCCGTCATGGGTCCTCCCAAAGGAGGGAGAGAACGTAGTAGGTCTACTCTTAGGGGAGACAAAAATAAAAATCAAGATCCTAATCAACCACATGGCAGTAATAATATCTTCAATAATCTTCAAGACAATACAACAGAACATGAACTGAATAACAATAATATCAATCCAAATAATAATGAAATACAAAGTGAAAATAAAAAGAAACTACCACCTTTTACAATAGTTAATACAGATATTAAAACTGTTAAAGATCATTTAAATGAACTTTATGGTGTAAATATAAAAAACATTAATTTAAAACTTACTTCTTTCGGTATAAAATTATACACATACAGTACAGACGAATACAATAAAATACATAAGTTCTTAGTTGAAAAAGCTTATCAATTCTTTAAATGAATGACACATACTTTAAATGAAAATAGAAAAGTGAAAGTATGTCTTTACGGACTACCTAGTATGTCCTTAAATGAACTACAATTAGAACTGAACCTTGTGGGTGTTATACCACATGATATTAAAGTAATTGAATCTAAGAACAAGCGTTATTCAGATCACTGCATTTATATTCTGCATTTCTTAAAACGTGACAATATCAAAATAAGTGATTTACGGCGTATAAAAGCTGTTGCGCAATGTATCGTGAAATGGGAGTACTATTCTCCTAAAGTAAGAGGTCCAACACAGTGTGCCAAATGCCAAGAATTCGGTCATGGTAGTGAAAATTGTTACATGAAACCAAAGTGTGTCCGTTGTGGTGAGCAACACGAATCCAATAAGTGTAAATATTTACCAACAATAAAAGTAGATGGTATTGATGTACCTGATTTGAAAAAAACAATTCCTTTAAACAATGTTAAATGTGCAAATTGTAAAAAAATGGACATACCGCAAATTATTCAGGTTGTGAAGCAAGAAAAAAATATCTCGAAATTCAAGATCATGTTAAAAATAAAAATAGTGCTAAACAAAATATGCAAACTTCACACTCACATGGGAGATCAATACCTCAAAAATCAAACTTTTATCATCCTTCAATCCAAAATATTCCAAATACGAACAATGCTCAAAATAGTACAAACTTTCATGAAAATGTGAATCCAAATGACAAATTTACATTCGCAGAAATGGTGAAAATTCAAAAAGAAATGTTTGAAAAACTTTCAAGTGCTAGAAATAAACAAGAACAAATACAAGTTATGTTTCAAATTACTCTCAAATATGTCTATGGACACAATTAGTGAATCAATAAATATTCTAAATTGGAATGCTAATAGTATTCGAGATAAAATTCATGAACTACATACATTTTTAATTGATAAAGGAATAGACATTGCATGCATTCAGGAAACTATGTATAATTTAAACGATTTAACACCATCTCACTCTGAATTTAATATCTACCGAAACGATCGAGTTACATCAGAAAATAATCGTGCAGCTGGTGGCGTAGCAATCATCATAAAACGCAGCATAAAACATAAGCTATTACCCGCTCTGGATCTTAAATTGATTGAGAACATAGGAATTGAAATATTCAAAGAAAATGGTACTAAAATTGAAATTTGGTCTGTATATCTCCCAGGTGGTACCAACACTCAAAATATCCAACAATTTCTGAAAAGAGACATCAATATCCTGACAAGTCGTAGGTGCAGTTTTTTCATTAATGGCGACCTGAATGCAAAGAACGGTCTGTGGAACTGCTTCAGAGCAAATCAAGCAGGGAATATACTTTACGAAGTACATGCACAACGTAATTTCCTAATTCTTCATCCGCAAGCGCACACACACTTTCCAACATGTAATAATCATCGTCCTTCAACAATTGATCTGACTTTAACTAATGCTTTACATGATACGTCAGACCTCCTTACTCATACATCAGGATCAGATCACGACATGATAACGTACACAGTGTACCTTGACGATCCTGTCAAAAGAAATGCATGTCATAAAATACCTCTATTTCGCGAAGCAAATTGGGAAATGTTCCAAAATGTGATTGATCGTGACCTTACAGACGTACCAAATAATGTTAATGAAATAACTGATACTAGTAGAATAGATGAATTAGTGTCCCACCTCACAACAACAATTCTTAAAGCACAAGATCTCTCTGTACCCAAAGTCACTCCGACAAAGTACTCAGTGTGCCTTACTCCAGAAATTAAAGCCATGATCCAACAAAGAAATGCCACCCGAAGATTTGCCCAGCGAAATCCACACATGAGATCTATCATTAACACCTCCGTCAATGCCCAATCAAAACTTATTAGAGAAGAAATCAATAAAATTGTTAACATGAATTTCAACCACAAGCTATCAACAATTGGGGAAGACGATTCAAGAATGTCACTTTGGAAAATGAGCAAATTTTTGAAAAAAAGACGTAACAACATCCCTCCTCTTCAAAAAAATGGTGCAACTCTTCTAACAAATGCTGAAAAAAGTAACGTGCTAGGCGAAACATTCTCTGATAACCACATTAACCCGTTTGAAAATGAAAATGTTTCATTCACAAATCGAGTCAATAATAAAGTTCGGCGGTACATCAACAACTGTTCCTTCAACATCAACCCTAATGATATTGTAACGACAACAGAAACAACTGAGATTATTAAAAAACTTAAGCCAGCCAAGGCACCAGGCGGAGATAAGATCAATAATACGCTTATCAAAAGACTGCCACGAAAAGCTATATTACTGCTTACCATGATAATCAATGCATGCATGACACTTTCATACTTTCCACAGGATTGGAAAACTGCAAAAGTAATTGCCATTAAAAAACCTCATAAGCCCGCCAGTGCCCCTACCAGCTATAGACCGATCAGTCTACTTGGTGGACTGAGTAAAATATTGGAGAGAGCAATATTAACACGCCTTAATAAACATTTGTTAGAAAAACAAGTCATTCCATCCCAACAACATGGTTTCCAACAACAAAAATCAACCGTTACACAATTGCACCGAATAACAAACCACATCAAGACTCAACTCGCATTCCGGAGATCAACAGGTATTGTTCTTCTGGACGTTGAAAAAGCCTATGATCGTATTTGGCATCAAGGTCTGATCCATAAGTTAATTGACACAAAAACACCAAATTACCTCATTAAATTTATCCATTCGTATTTGCAAAATCGTAGTTTCCATGTGGATGTCCAAGGGTCACAATCTTCTACTCACATCATTAATTTCGGTCTGCCTCAGGGAGCGGTATTGTCACCCACGCTCTATAATATATACACCAGTGACATACCATCAATCAACAATTGTAAAATCGCATTATTTGCAGATGACACCGCTCTGTTTACTTCATCAAGGCTCTCTAATTCCATCACGTCTTCACTTGAAAAAGGAGTGAAAAAACTTCATAAGTATTATAGGAAGTGGAAAATCAAAATAAATGACACCAAAACCCAAATAAAATTTTTCACTCGAAGACGCATTAGGCAGCTGCCTCATCGGAAGTTTAAAATTAATAATGCTGAAATTGAATGGGAACAAGGCCCAATCAAATATCTAGGTCTCCTGCTATCACTCACCATCAAAAAATGTTACACAGCATTAAAAATATTATATAGCCTTTTCAATCGCAAGTCCAACCTCAACACCACTTCCAAAATCCTGTTGTATAAGTCAACGATCAGATCAATTGCAGCATACGCATCACCAATCTTCTCATCAATGGCAAAAATGCATCTTAATAAAATCCAAATAATGCAAAATAAAATTATAAAGATGATATTGAATGTGCCATGGCGCACTTCAACAAATTTGATCCATGAACAGTCCAACATCGAGTACATCGAAGAATTCTTTGAAAAACTACGAGACAACTTCCAATCAAAATATTTGAACAACTCAATGTGATATTAGTGTTAGTTAGCTTAGTTAGTTTGTTTTTATTTTAATAGTCTCTAACTAATAACTCAAAATTAATTTCATTAGAAAAAAAAAAAAGATAATTGCTATAATATTTAAAAATGAAAATTTACTTAAAATATAGATGTAAAGCAGATAGCTAGGAAACTTGAAAGAAACTATTGTATATAAAAATTATGAATTCCGATCAATAAAGAATTGAATTGAATTGAATTGAAAAAGTCATTTTTTTTTTTACTTTAAAGTTAATCTCTAATTGTATTATTTTAATTGTATTCATTAATTTGAACAGATGTAAAAAATTCTCAGAAATGTCATTTAACATTAATTTTTATGACCGGTCATTAAACATTGAATAAATTTCAATCAAGCTATAAATTGAAATGAAATTTCAGGAAAACATCAGTATCTTAACTCATATTCAAGGAAACGAATCACAATTCAGAAAAAAAATGCACAAAATCACATTTCTCTCCATTTTAATCGTAATTTTATTTGCAATTCTTGTAGCAGCTCATCCTGATAAAATTTCCGATGAAAAATCACATAATTCAAGTTTAATAGAAGCCCAACCTGAAACCAATCCATCACAGGAAGGCCACGTTCGTGTTAAACGCTTATCATGTTATCGTCGGTGTTTGAGGGAGTGTCGTGGCAAGAAAAATCGCGGTTGCAAAGGAAATAAATGCATTTGTGTAAATTAAAATGAAATGAAATTTAAAGGAAAAATTAAATATTTTATTTAAATTTATTCAAGCGATTTAAATTTGTTTCATTTTTTTGCTTCATTGCACCATTTTATCTATCGTTATCCTATCAGTGAATAATTTGAAGTGTTTGGTATTTTTTTTTCATTTTCATTTAAAAGCAGTGAGTATTTAAATAAAATATGATAAAAATACATCAAATTATTATTCAGAGATATTCAGACAAGGAAATTCAGCACTTCATTTAAAAAAACTGTGAAATTCTCGAATTTTATCTCATTTTGATTCATTTCAAATGAAAAATCGCCTAGAATATGAAAAAAAAAACGAAGAAAAATAAGAAGAGGAAAATAAGAATTATTTAAAATTTAAAATCACAAAATAAGTAGATTTGCAAATCATAATCCTCTGTCTACTCATTTTCGTTTACTCATTTCCATGGATATTCTTTAAATGCTTATTTAAACTTCATCATTTTCTTCTATCATTTTCGTATCACATCGTCATGCCATTCCACCATTTTTATTTTTTTCGCATAATAATAATATGAATTGTGTCACCACAAAAATGAAAATAGGAAATGTTTTATGCTTGAGTGGATTTTAGAATTGAGTGGAGTTTCCATGTCCTCTTCTTTACTTTAGTGCACGAGTGGATTGGCTCAAGTATTAAAATAAACTAAGAATAAGATCTTGTAAATATTATACATGAAAGTACTTTTAGTTGTTTTCTCTCTTAATAATTTTGCAATGACATAGTTTTCCCATCTTTAATGCATGGTTGAATTTTAACTGCACTCGTCTGGAATATTATCACAGTTTTCCATTAAGATTTTTTTTTTCCTCTTAAAATTGTTTGTACAATGAAATTTTAATGGGAATCAAATAATTCAAGCGAAATTGGAAGAAAAATGGGACGAGCCAGGCGTTTCCACTATAAAACTCGAATTTAAGGTTATCACTATGTATTTAAAAAAAACATATAAAAATTCAATTGAAAACCAAAGTTCTGGCAATTTATTAGAAAGTTATTAACTTATAAAATAAACTTTTATAAAAGGTGCATGGCTAACTAAAAAGTGAAAAACAAGAAGTATTCAAGTTCGATTAAACCTCTTGGTGTCTACAGCAAAGTTGTAGCTTATTTTGAGAGAATTTCAGTGATATAATTTTTTATATAATTTTCCGGGAACTTTGTGGAAATTTTTTGATTTTTGATGAAAAAACGGTTTTTTGGACCAAAAGTTGTTCGGCAACTCTATTTTTTTATATGAAAATCAAAAATTCTAATAATGAGGCTACCTCGGCCGGTAAAATTAAGATACTTTTTCAGAAGAATCTATGGGTTTGTAATACCTCAGAAAGACTGTAGCGACACTTTCACACACTTGCATATTCTCAATCTGACCTAATATGAAAGTTTATTAAATAGAGGGCACCACTTTAATCTAAATTTTACACTGACCGGAAAAAATTTCATGTTTGAAGTTCTTGGTTTAAATTTTTTTTGGAATCAAGTGAAAAATACTTTAATAGATCCAAGCTTCTCCATAAATTACTTGAAATTCTTATGAATAACTGGAAATTTCTTTTTAAAGTAAACTTTTTTTTATAAAAAACCAGGCGTTTCCATGCATTACGGTTAAAAAATATAATTTACCTACAAATTAAAAATAAATGGAAGCGCCTGGTTATAAAAAAATGTTATACAAAATATTATCGTGACATTTTGTGTTTATACAAAAAAAAAAATTATAGGAAATGATAAGAATCTTTGTTCTACAATCATTTTATCTTACAACTAAATAAATATGAAAAAAAAACTTTCTAAGAAATCGAGATAAACTTTCTATCATAATAAAATTGAATAACAAGTAAAATTTCGAAGAATTTAATTTTAATTGTAATCCAAACATTTTTTTCTGAAATTTTTTTATAAATGATTTAAATTGATAAAAAATTACTATTTAAAGGGCAAAATCTTACTTAAATATCATCATTAAGAGTAAAACACTCCAAATAAAAGCACTTCTTCACAACACTTAAAAAAAATAATTTCAAGAATATCAAAAAAACCGATATCACAAGCAAAATGACATCAAAAGTCATAATTTTATCTGTATTGCTCGTCATAACTTTTATTGCAATGATCGAATCAGCACCTTCAGAAGACTCAATTCCAGGTGAAAATGCAGAACTTGCTCCATTGGAAGGTGTACAGCCGAGAGCTTGTAATTCTGCTTCTTGTAACAGAAACTGCAAAGAAATGCTTTGGAATGGAGGATTTTGTCGAAGTGGATCATGTTGGTGCTGGAGAAATTGATAAATAGAAAGATTTTTCTTAAACTTGCAATGAAATTTAAAATTCAAAAAAATATCTAATTTAATCAAAAATATTTACTGGGAATCTGGATTCCAATGGTTATGGGCTTAAATTTTAATAAAAAAAATTATAATAAAAAAAAAATATAAAGATTTTTAATGTCAATGATTAAATTCACATATTATTAAATGGAAACGCCTGGTCAAATACACAAAAAAATATATTAATATTTTGATTAGTTCACTAAATACTAATATTTGCTCAAAAATTCTGTGAAATTTAAAATTTAAGACGTATTTTTCAGGTAACAAAAAAACAAAATTTCCAGAAATAAGTAAATTTGCTCAAATGCGCAAAAAAATGAAGTGCAAATATTATTTAAATTTTCATGACTTCGAAATCACTATTTAAGATGCGAGCTTGAAACAATAATCATCATAAAAACATATTAATTCGAACTAAAACTACAAAAAATTAAAACAAATTGTTTAAAATAATATCAATTTTAAAAGAAAAATGACATCAAAAGTCCTCATTTTATCTTTTATTCTCTTTTTCACTTTAATTGACGTGATCAAGACAGCACCTCCTGAGAAACCTTCTCCAGCTGGGCCTAAAAATGTGGTCACTCTTCAATTAGATGACATTATAAACGAGGCAGCTTCTGGTAAGAAAAATCCCCAAGCTAAATTCAAAAACGCGGTTGTGGCACCATTTGAAGGCGAACAAGCGAGAAATTGTGATATGTGGCAATGTGACATTAGATGTCGGTCATTTGGATGGACTGGAGGATTTTGTCACAGTGGATATTGTTGGTGTTGGAGATATTCATAAAATTTATTACAATTTATTGGAATTTGAACGGAAATTCGGTAATGGAAGGGTTGAAATGATTAAATTTTAATGTGTAATGAAATTTTAAAAAATTAATAATCAGAGTGAATAAATAAAAGTAAAGTTCATGATCATGAATCAAATGATTTTTTTTTTAATGAGGTGAAAAATGGAAAAAATATTTACATCGATTAAAGTGAGTTCTTGATTCAAATCGAAGCGCCTGGTTGAAAGTTAAATTTTATCACCATTCCAGTATAAATAAAATGATACCGAAATTCTAAGAAAAATCATATAAAAGACACGGGTTTTAAATAAAAAAAGATAAAAGAAGTGACATTTGAACCAAAATATGAGAGATAATATGTAAATATTTTGCGACAATTAAAAATTTATCTAATTTTTTTAGAAAGTAGACAATTTTTTGTGACGTATGATTTTTTATCTATGAAAATTTCGTTGTTGAAGGTCAAAGAAAACAGTATTTAATATGTGATAAAATTCAAAGAAATTCATTTAAAAACCAACTTTGAAAGAAAAATAACCAAATTATCAAAAAGTAAAATATTAAAAAAATGGGATCAAAAATTTTAATTTTATCCTTTTTATTAGTAGCAACATTAGTTGCATTGATTGAGGCAGCACCTGCTAATGAAGAGGCAATTAAGAAGAATAGTTTAAAGGAACCACCATCCGGAGCTGCAGCTCAAAATGGTACGATGAAAATTGTTGAAGAGCCTTTAAGTGGACCACAACCTAAATCTTGTAATTTCTTTACCTGTTGGGTGCCATGTCGTAATAATGGATGGCACACAGGATACTGCAGTAATGGAAATTGCAAGTGCAGAATTACTCTCTATCTCTAAGACAAAATATTCAAGTGTTACTAATAATGTTTGAATAAATATATTGATAAAAAAATTACTCTTTTTTGATGATAAACTTATTTTAGGGGTATTTATTTATACCCATATTTTGTTCTCACTTTTTTACTTAACACCATCATACAAGTCAAAGGCTATTATTCAAGATTCCAAAACAAATAATACATCCAAACTAGAAAAAAACTTGAAATAGATGCTTAATTTCATCGCACTAGAAATTCTGAAGTTTCATATGATTACTTTTTTATGCATCGATCCAATAAGCAATCCATTTTGTTTCTCAATTGTGTAGGAAAATGGGCGTGAAAGAGAATCGTTAAACAAGATATTGAGAAATATACGCTATTACAACAGTCAATTCATCGACATCGTTTGTCGTCAAATAAGGTTTAGCCTAGTTGTTCCTAGTATCAGATTTTCCACTATTTTTTCGAAAAAAGTATTTAAATCCAAAAAATAAGTATAGTTTAAGAGGTTTTTCGGTTTATATCGACGAAAGTAAATTTGTGTTAATATTTTTGAGCTGTTTTTATACAAATTCATTAATTTTCACCTCTTTTTCAGGTATATCTCGCTATTTAGAAACCTTAGTTTTGATCTTTTTTAACTCAAAAATTTGTGCTGGAAGACATAGTTTTACTTAGAGAGATTTTAGGGCTTAAAACGGACCGAAAAGTTCACTAGAAGGAGGAAGTATACAAACAGTTATTTCCTCTTCCATACTCAAAATTTTATCAATTCTTCAATTTTTCTTAAAGCTAAACATTTATTTTTAACCATTTCTTAATTATTTTTGGAAAATTATTAACAGAAACATTGAAAAAGTTAAACTATTCCCATCGAGATATCAAACTTAAATATATTCGTTAAAAGCATGACCCTTTGACACTAGTTTCAAGGTACTAAAATAATTTTTTCGGTAGATTCTATGTTGCATATGTGTAATGTACAATTCCAGTTAGCAAATATTCAAATTTTATTGACACCTCTAAAGCCTAATTTATGAAATTTTTCAGTAAAAGAAGCAAAAATATACCCACCGTAGGCTCAGATAGTGGCACTTTATTAATTTGCGAATTTCCATACCTAACCGTGTTGAAATTTCCAACGAATTAAGGGAAATTCCTACGAATTTTTCAAAGGATGATTGAAAAAATTTCCCTTAAAATTTCCCCTTTTCTTTAGGTTGTTTTTTTTTTGTTTTTTGTTTTCCACTATTTTTTCGTAGAATTAATTGCAATCGCCAGATAATAGTTATATTTCGAGACCTTTTTCGATTTAGATCGATACGACGAATTTTCCATCGATTTTCGATTCTTGCATTGATTTCTTGCAATTTCGTTCAAACGAAAAAATAGTGGAAAACAAAAAACTAGATACAACCTAAAGAAAAGGAGAAATTTAAATGGAATTTTTTTTCAATCATCCTTTAACATGGTAACTTTTTAAGTAAGATCAATGATTGACCTTTTTTTTTGTAGTTGTGATGCAAAATTTTGACCTAAATAAACCTTTTTAAAAGATTTCATAATTATTTATTATAATAATGTAAATAAAACAATCTTCGTCTAAGAAATCTAAGAGCATACGCATGTTTTGATTTGAACTACGATTTCAAGATAAGGCACTTTAACCCCATTGCAAATATTTAGATCGTCAAATTTTTTCTTAGAAATTTTTACAATAATAAAAAAATGTCACGTATTTTTGAAATTGAAGGTCATTAAAATTGGTATAAAAGAAGTGAAAAGGTGATTAGACATTTATTCAAACTTCAAATTTTGAAAAGAAATTTTTATAATAAATATAAAATAAAAGTATTTTAAAAATAAAAAAGAAAGTAAAAATGGGATCAAAAGTATTAATTTTGTGCTTCTTTGTTTTCATTGCTATCATTGCAATGATACAAGCATCTCCAGCGCCGGAAGTTCCTGAAGAAGTATCTCCAGATGTTGTAAACCAAGCCAATTTAGTTCTATTGGATGAACCCCAACCCAAAGCTTGTAATCCTTCAGGTTGTTACGTTTTTTGTCGCAGTCGTAGATATCTTAGTGGAATGTGTTTGTACGGTAGATGCTATTGTGCTTATTAAAATGCCAATTTAAATTTGAAATTGATATGATGCTATGGAGAAATCAGCTTTTATGTCATTTATATTTCAAAACATGAAAAACATAACATAATAAAAATATATAAATAAATTTCATATTTTTTTTTGAATTATTATCGCCTTATCTTAAAGTACGTTAAACAAAATTTAATATTTGTTCAAGGTCAAAGAAATTGCTATTTAAGGAGTGATAAGATTCACAAATATCCATTAAAAGCTATTCTTTCAAGAAGACAATAAGTGAGAAAAATAATGAAACCAACAATTTTAGGGGTGCTCTTTTTTATATTTGTTGCTTGTATTTCGATTATCAAAGCAGCACCCACTGAAGATAAAAATCCAGTGAATATTGATAATGGAACTTGGGTACCTTTAGACGGACCACAACCAAGATGTTGTACCAATGCTCGTTGTTACCGTGCGTGTCGCGAAAGAGGGTACGAAAATGGATATTGTCGTGGATTAATGTGCAGTTGCTACACCTTCCCTCCTGGTGTATCATTATATTAAAACACCATTTTAATACGAATGAAATTAAGATGAAATGGAGGCGACTGGTTAATTTTAAATCTGTATTTTTCCATTGTTTGTCAGTCAAAAAATAATAATTAAAAAATTCTGGGAAATTCTCAGATCAAATTCAAGTTATCAAAACACTTGTTTCAATTGTAAATATTTAATTCAGTGTACATTTGCCATGAAAACAAAAAAAAATGTATGTTATTTTAATACAGTTAATGCCTTAATACAGTCAAAATTTGTATACAAAAAAACAAAATAGTATTTAAGAAAAAATTAATTCAAATAAAGTTCAGTCACATTTCAAATTTTCAAGTGATAAAATCAAACAATTATTTTTTTTTAAATAAAAAATAACACAAAAAAAATCAAAGGAACCATCAAAATGAAATCAACTTTTGTAATTTTGACATTGCTCGTCGTTTTTGCCTTGATTGCAATGACACAAGCAGCCCCCTCAGAAGACGCAGCTCCAGTTGAATTGAAAAATCACGATAACTTTCCACTCAATGAACCAGAATTAAGAGCCTGCACAAATACAATTTGCAACACTCGCTGTAAATCACGTGGATTCACTTTAGGATTCTGTCTCAGTGGGACTTGCAGATGTCGAAGATAAAATTGATTGTGAAATTATTTAAAGTGAAAAAATTATTTAAATTTTGAAGTGAAATAAAAAAAAAGTTGTAATTTGAAATATTCTAATAATTTTAATTAATTTTTTGAACACAATGACAAATTCCTTTGTGACAATATCCTCGCTTGTACTTGAGACGACGACATTGAATTACACACGAATGCCCAATTTGGCATGAAATTCGTGGTGCAATTTGAATTTCATGAGGAACTCCATCAATTAATGCTCCATTTGGTGTATTTTGGTCTTCAGCGTGAACAGATGAAATTGCGATTATTGCAAAAGTAACAGCAAGTGATAAAATGAGAATTTTCGACATTTTTCAGTGTGTTTTTTTTTTTATTTTTTCTTCTTTTTTAACTAAGTGAATTGTTATAATTCTGAATTGAAACTGATGCAACTAACTAAAATGCTGCATTTTAAATACCAGAAATAAATTAACGGTGAATCCCATTTATTTGTAATATTCTAAGAAAAACTGTCACAGAACAATCTGAGTAATAAATTTCTTGAGACATGTTACTCAATTTTAATTATTTGTATTTTTCATAGAAACGTCACAATATATCAAAGATAACGATTGCACTGATTTACTTTTGTTTCATTAACTTAAATTTAAAAACAGAGAAAAAAACAAATTAACTTTCAGTCACCGTTAAAAATTCGATGTTAAAAAATTAAAAGAGTAAAAATATTAAGAGACTTTTAGATAATAAAAAAATGACTTCAAAAATTCTTATTTTAACCGCATTTCTATTTATTGCAGCAGTAACACTGGCTGAAGCAGTTCCATTAGAAGAATCAGCTTCAATTGAATTAAAAAATGCTGGTTTAAATTCATTAAATTTATATTCAGGGTGTATCAAAACAATTTGTCTAAGTCGATGTCGTTCATTGGGATTCAAATATGCAACCTGTCTCAAAGGAAAGTGTGCGTGCCGAAATTAAAGAAATAATAATTTTAAAGTTTCAATTTCAATAAAATTTTTTATCTTTCTTTTCCACACTTTACAGTAAATTTTTCAAAGGTTTTTATTTTTTTTTTGCCATGAGAAATAACTGAAAAAAATTCAATGTGAAATTTAAAATTTTACTGTTTACTGTTTTTTAAAGAGCACTGTTTTAAAGAATCCTGCAAGTTAGTCGCAGCTCAAATGTTAGCGTTTTGTAGCGTTTAATATACTTAATTTTTTAATGTAAGCACACTTTTTTGGACAAGAATGTTTTGGTACTTAATTTTTGTTCTATCATTATTAATGTCAAATTTTCGAACATGAAAATATTATTAACCACGGTTCTCATTTTAAGTTCAGAACAAAAGCAAGCGTCAACAACCCTTTTTACAGCATTTAAGCAAGCTACAAACATTATCAATTTCATCATCATCATCATTATCATCATCATTTTCATCATTATCATCACCGTCTGAAAATTAATCTCCCATATCTTCACTTACATCATCTTCATCTGATTCTTCAGTTGCAGTTTCCAGCTCGTTAATTTCTTCTTTGAACAAATCTTCTAAGATGTTAGCATGTTTCATGATCATTCTACATCCCTTTCCATTAAATCCAAATTGTGACTGGCGAGTCAGACCAAGTTTTGACAAAAAAAGGAGTAGCAACAATTTCATGTTCAGTTGATAGTTTCTCAAATAACTTATTTGTAACGCCAAGCATTAAATGCAATTGCGGAGGAGCACAAATGTTAATGATTTTTATGCTTTTATCAAAAAAATCAACAATCGGTTTATTTATGCAACTTTTGTATTTTGATGTTTTCTTTGTATTTTTATTAGATTCCCCCTGATTGCATCCAGACTCGTAATTGGCATTGGTATTGGATAAATTAATATTAAATACCAATTCAACCAAAGATTGCTAAACATGGGAAATACATAAAGAATTTTAACTTACAAATGCTTACAAAATCTACTTTATCAAACGATTTTATTTCAATAAATATAAATATTACAAACTTTTGTAGAACACTAATTGTTAGTGCAATGTGCCAGATTCTCCAGCTAAATCACGTACACCTTCAACCAAAAACCAGTGGGAAAAACCTAATGTTGGAAGCAATTTTTAAATCATTGGTGTTACAATAAGGGCACGGGTGTTTTGAACTACAGCTCATGATGCCAATTATTATATTTATTAGCTTGAGATCACATTGCAGAGTTGTGTTATAATGAGAGATTAAAATATCAATATTGATGAGATCATAAAGCTTTTTTACACGTTGATATTCTTTTTTGTTTTTCGAACTCAAGCCAATGATAAATAAGTTGATAGCACCAAAATTTTTCTAAACTACAAAATCATGTGAAATATAATTTCTTTGACCACAATTTGGACTTGAAATATTGAAATGGACACTTTGCAAAATGAAACAAGATTGCATTTGAAGTCTTTGATATTTTAATTCGACTCTTTAATTTCTTATTTCATGATTGATCTTTCCTCCATTTTAGTTAAGCCTCTTTTGCTCTTTTTAACATTTTTCTCTTCAGAACAATGAAATTAGCGAAAAAAATTATGTTCAAAAAATTGAGCTCTGTAAAAATGTAAAACTTAAAAAAATTACATGAAACGCTATGAAACGCTAATGTATTAAGATGGCGGTTAACTTGAAGTTATCAAACTTATTGAATACTTTATACCAGTAAAGAACTGATACAAAATAATCTGAGTATTAAAATTCCTTGAAACAGTAAAGTCAATTTTTATTTTGTTTAATAAGAAAATAAACGGAAAAAACCAACGTATCACGTTTTTTTGTAGAAATCTGATAAACAATTATTTTATATCTGCTGTTATCTGATAAGAAAATAAAATTTAATGTGTATCTAAAAGAAAAACAACAAAAAAATTCGTCACAAATTAAATAAAAAAAAAACATATTTAAGTCAAAAACAATCGGATTGTCTTCACTCACAGTTTACATTTCATAACGAGTTAAATTGAAATTGAATAAAAAAAAGTAACGAAAATGGCATCGAAAATCCTCATTTTAACTTTGATCCTATTAGTGGCATTCATTGCTATAACTGAAGCAGCTCCATCAGAAGAACTGAGTCCAAAAAATTTGAAAGGATCATATTTGACTCCATTTAATGGACCTCAACCAAAAACTTGTGACCCGTCAAGCTGTTACAGTTCTTGCATTGCAAGCGGATTCCGAGTTGGATATTGCGTTGCTGGAGGATTTTGTTATTGTGTGATATAAATTTAAATGAAATCTGTTTAATTTTTACTCGAAATTAATTTTTTGTGATAAAAATAAAGGAATTTGTTTAATTAAAAGTGATTTTTATTATTTGAGGGCCTTAAAATTACTACAAAAAACATTGAAAAAAATAATTAAATTCTGTTTGTGCAATAGCATGTTCCATTTTGGCAGTATCCCTTCTTGTATCTAAGACGAAGACAGTAATTCACACAAGTGCCTTCTCCGATGCGACATAAAATGCTTGGTGATATTTGATCGTCATTTAAAAGTTTTTCAGGTAAAACTCCATCTTGGATAATTTCCTCAGCGTGAACGAATTTAATTGCAATTAATGCAAAAACAACAAGTGATATGATGAGAATTTTTGACATTGTGATTTTAAATCAAAACTGATACATTCGAAAGAATATTCATTCCTTAAATATTGTTAAAAACAAATTTAGCGTGATTCCCCTTTTGATGGATAAAAAAATAAATAAACAATGCGTCCCATTTTCATTTCGTCATGATATTTGTTCATAGTGATTTAATAATTTTATAAGTAAAAAAACATGAAAACAGTAACAAAGATAACAAAAGTTGTTATTTAAAGAGAGCCCAAACCAAATTATTATCATTCGCATTTCAGATTTTGAAGTGAATAAAACTTTAACATTCAATTAAATTTAATTTATAAATGACGTCTAAAATTTTAATTTTGGTCTTATTTCTGTGTGTTACAATTGTTGCAATCACTGAAGCAGCTTCATTTGAAGAATCACTTCCAAATAACTCGAAAATGACAGATTTAGTTTCGTTGGATGGACCTGAAACAAGGGCTTGCAATAACGATTCGTGTAATAGAGTTTGTATTGCACGAAAATTGCGAAATTGCCAAAAAATATTTTTAAATTAATAAGCTCGTTGATTGCCATTGTTTTGAAGGTCAAGTATACTTTAGGAATGGTCTTCTCTGGTGTGCACTCATGATGTTCTCAGGTCTTGTTAAATGCCATCGACCTAAGTTCTTTTAGAGCGCTCAGGATCGATTTGGAATTGTGTAGCTGAGGCTTGATTAAGGCCCATTTGTGCCAATTAAAGTTTCTTAACTTTATAATTGCAATGCTTGGTTTGGTATAAAAACGCCCCAGATCGATCCATATGTTATCTTAATTTACCAAAGTGAGTTCGGATGATTAGCCGTTGTTCATCGCTTTCGGTGAGTGGCTAGGTCTTAAACCCACATAACGCAATTGACCTTATTGAGGTTTATTTTTCAACAGCCTTGAGTGGAGATTTCGTTAGAGACCAAAAAAGCACTTGTTCGTGCAGCTACTCTTCGCTTGACTTCCAACGAAGTAGCTTTGATTTACAAGCCCCATTAATCTTTTTCAATATCTTGTTAGTTCAAATATTTTTAACAAAACAAAACAACAACATGACTAATGTGGTTACTTTAAACAGTTTGTGCCATTTTTGATATAATAAAAAAAAACATGGAAAAATACGACTTGTCTCATTTTCACTCGAAATCCGATATGAAATGTTTTTTTTTTATTGATTTGATAAGATCACAAAAATATGTCAATTTAACGAATTAAAACCATATTTAAAGAGCTTCAACTCAACCATTTTTCATTCACAGTTTCGAGTTTCAATCGAATTCATTAAAATTAAAATTGTACAAAAATTTTTGAATAAAAATGACACCTAAGAGTTTATTCGTGGTCCTGCTTCTACTTGTCACGTTTGTTGCAATAATTGTAGCAGCTCCAACTGAAGAAAAAGCAATACATGCCTTAAAAAATCATGAATTTGTGTCATTTGATGGACCACAACCTAGGGCATGCTTTAATTCAATTTGTCTTAACCAATGTCGACAACGAGGATATTATACGGGATTCTGTTCCGATGGAAGATGCAAATGTCGTCGATAAGCTGGTTAATTTTTTATAATTGAATAGAAATTAAAAAAATAAATAAATTTCCAATCAATGAAATTTTTTTTTTTATTTATTATTATTCTGAGGGCCTTAAATTACCAAAAATTCGTTACATTTTTTTAAGAAATATTATTTTTTATCTAGTGCAATGACAAATTCCACTGCGGCAGTATCCTGACTTGTACTTTAAACGCACACAACGAATAACACAAGCACCTTCTCCTCCAACTTGGCATGAAATTCTCGGAGATATTTGGATTTGGTCTGGAATTCCATCAGATAAACCTCCATCATCGTTATTTTCCTCAGCGTGAACAATTGTAATTGCAATCAATGCAAAAACAGCAAGTGATACAATGAAAATTTTAGACATCTTGTAAATGAATTTTATTTTTTTGACTATTCTTTAAATTGAAATGTATTGTATTGTAATTTCAAATTAAAACTGATGCATTTAAAAGAAATTTCATACTTAAATACTGTTTCAATTGATTCAATTTCAGTGTGATTTCCATTTCATCAAGATAAATGAGTTCAAGGATGAATTGAAATGATAAAAAAATATAACAATAAATATATATATAATCAGAAATTACAATTTCCAGGAAATATTACAATGAAATTAACGGAAAAGAATTGTGTATGACACACTTTAAGATTGAATTTTCTTAGCATTTTGATAAGATTTTATTTACAATGTGGATTTTTTTTTTCTTATCTCATTCAAAGTGAAATCCCATTTTAACTGTCATTTTATTTACAAATCCAATTTTATTCAATAGTATAAAAGGGATTTGAATTTTACTTACTTTCATCAGTTCTGAATTCAATTTCATTTGATTTGAATATCATAAAAATACAAATTATAAGAAAAAAATTAAATAAAATGACAAAATTAATTCTATCATTTTTATTTATCACCATGTTCGTGGTTGCATTTACTCAAGCAAACACTGTCGAAGATGCAAAATCTGAAGATAAATCGGATTTAGTTCTCAATGACGATAAAGTTTGGTTGGATGAGGGTAATGAAAATGTAATTCAACCAAGACTTTCATGCCAAGTTGGAGGTGATGGCGCCTGTACAATTCATTGCAGACAATTGAAACGTCGATTCGGATACTGTCGTAATGGAACTTGTTATTGTCGGAGATAGAAATTCATTGAGTATGAATTTTAAAAGTATTTTTTTTTATCAAAAATCTATATGAGGGCACTTTTAAAAATAAATAAAAATAATTTAAAAAAAATATTACATTTGTTTTCATTCATGAACTGAATCGCCCTGAGAGCGAAAAAGGTGACAGGCAACATTTTTCTTGAATAGTGGACCAACGATGCTGGTTCTATCCTTCAAAATCTCATGGGAAAAAAAAATTCAAGGAAAAAACCGTTTTTATTTCTCGAGAACTGACCTAATCCACTTAATTTCTTACTAAATGGAAAGAAATGTGGTGTAGAAAAATAACAGTCAAAACAAATCAAGATAAAAAAAAATCTTATCAATTTCAATCCTTATCATGCTAAATTTATCAGACAACAACCTAATATAAAATATTTTATCTTTCATTTGTAAGCTCACAGGAAATACAAGAGAAAAATTAGATAAAATATGCTAATTGGGAACTGTCAACTTTTATCAGCTGTTATCAAGATCAGTTCTTGTTCAACACTCGTTCACTTCGTTCAATAAATTAAAATATGAGAGCCTAAAGTAAAATTTGACCAATTAAAGACAAGTCAGATAATAACATTGGTGTGACGCTTTCACGGAAATGGCGTTTTGCGGCCAATTGTGGAACTAATAAATACGAATATAAATGGCGGGATGCCGAATTTTTTTAGTTAACGTTTTACACTACTGGTGTATTGTCGTTTGTGTCTCAATAATGATAATAAGATGTTGAAAAAATTTCATATAACATAAAATTTCTCGTTAAAATTTATCTTTTTAGCTTTAAATTCTTATTTCATTTACAATATTCTGAAACATTCACATTTTCCATTTTTACAACGCCCATATAATTTGCCTTTCTTCACACAACGCACAGTACAGGCCGAATCTCCCCCAAATCTACAAGTTCTTGAGCTTCTAAAATTCTCAGCATCTAATTCTTGATTATCCTCATCACTCAGTACTGGAAAGCTTTCAAGATCCAAACCTGTCTCTTCATTCACTGGCTTTATTTCGTCTTTACTCATAGGAGATGCTTGAGAACAAATGACAGCAAATAATGCCATCAATAAAAATGTGAGAATGATCTTTGTCATTTTTTGTAGTAGTTAGTTTTTTTATCAACGTTATTTTAAAAAATATTTTATTTGTGATTTCTTCAAATTCAATTGGAACACTGATACAGAATTGTTACATCAAGGTCTTTTTATACTTCAAACTTCATAAAATGCGTAGAACGTTACCGTTAAACAATATGATAAAAAAATACAATTATGATGAAGCAATCATGGAAAAAAACCTGGTGATTTACTATTTTAATTCTTTCTTTGTAAAATGTTACATTATTTTCTTGTAATACAAAAATTGTTTTCTTTGATTGCAGTTAATGCAATTGCGTCTCATTTTTAATTCAATTTTTTGCACTGAAGGTTAAATACGGACTTCAATACATTTTCAGTTTTTGTAACATACATACATACAAATACTTTATTTATCTTGAAGCGTTTTACAAATTATAAATTACATGGAAAGTTAACTGGAGCTCTAGCAATAGCTAATACAACACTTATCTAATTATAAACAAATATGACATGATATTCTATGAAATGAAATGAAAATGACTAGGAACTTAAGCTAATGACTAAAACTAAAAACTAAAACTAAAAAATAATTCAAAGGTGGCATGCGAGTCCAGTTGTAAGTGTTCCGGATGGAACACTGGTGGCATTAGCGGCATTTCATTTTGTTTAGGTATCCACGGCATGAAAATAAAAGAAAACATTTTTGATTTTTTAAAGCCAGGCGCCAAGAGTGTTCAATTTAAAAGTTATGTTGACTCACCTGCAGAGTCAGCAGGTATGCTGACTAATTTTGGATAAATTGCAGTCTTTGTTGGTATCTCTCTCTGAGTCTTTGGGAAAATTCTGTTACCATTTTGTTACCATATTACCATATTACCTGTTACCATATTGTTGTTTCGATGGAGCTCTATTGTGGGCGTGTACCAATCAAGATTGAAAATCATTTTCAGAATTTTGTTTTGGAGTGTTTGTATTTTTTTGATGTTTGATTTGGCTATTTCGTTGTGTAATGGACAGGCGTATGTGTATATGGGTCTTAATGCGGCTTTGAATATTAAAATTTTGTTGCTGATGTTGAGTTTGGATCTTCGGTGGATTAATGGATATAGAAGTTTAATTGCGTTGTTCGTTTTTTGTATGATGTATTCTATGTGTGGTTTGTATGTCAGTGTTCTGTCGATGATTAATCCGAGGTATTTTGCTTCTGAGCTCCATGGTATTTCGTTTCCATCAAGCACAAACGGTCCGTGAGGTAATTCTCTGATGCGTCGTCTTGTTACCAAGAGAGCTTGAGATTTGTTTGTGTTGAGGTTGATTTTCCATTTCTTGTAGTAATCAATAAATGAATGTGCTGCGTTTCTGAGGCTTCTATGATTGCTACTCCAGTTGCTGTGACCACTTATGATGGCAGTGTCATCAGCGTAGAAGGCAACAAGGCAGTCTGGTGGATTTGGCGCATCAGAGATGTAGATGTTGTAAAGTGTGGGGCTCAATACGGCACCTTGAGGCACACCTGATGTGATATTGCGAGTAGTTGACATTTTATTTTCGACTTTGACTTGGAATTTTCTATTATCAAGGAATGAGTTGATGATTTTTATTAAGTATTTTGGGAATTGCAGGAGGATCATCTTATTAACCAGACCTTTGAACCAGATTCGGTCAAAGGCTTTCTCGATGTCGAAAAACAGGATGCCGGAGGTTCGTTTTTGACTGAGGTTGGATTTTAACGGTTGAAGTACTCTCTGCAATTGACCCGTAGTTGACCTAAACTGACGAAATCCATACTGCGAATCTGGTAGGATGTTGTGATTTTCGAGGTGCTTATTGATTCTCATCAAAATTACTCTCTCTAGGATTTTAGATAGGCAGCACAAGAGACTTATCGGCCGGTAGCTTGTCAAAAGCGATGGATTCTTCCTCGGTTTTAATATTGGGATAATTGTGGCTTTTTTCCAGTGGTGTGGAAAGTATCCCAATTTTAAGCAGCAACATATTATAAAGTTTAAGAAGACTACGGCTTGATGTGGAAGATTTTTAATTAGTGTGTTGTGTACTCTGTCATTTCCAGGTGCTTTGGCCCTCTTTAATTGTTTTATGTACGTCCCTGTTTCAGTAACTTCAGGATATTCAGGAGTTAATGGTGTTGGAGTCGATAAATAATCATTTACTGAGGTGTCTATTGATGCCGTGAATTGTGTGTCAGAGTTCATGAGTGGGTTTTGATGGAACTCGTAAAATTTATCAGCCAATGCCTCACACTTTTCTTCTGATGTGAGCAACGTTGAGTCGTCATTTGATAGAGGTGGAATCGCACGGTTTTTGTTTTTGAGGAATTTTGCAATTTTCCACAGACTCTTTTTGTTATCATCAGTTGGAAGGTTTTCGAGTCGACGCGACCAATTGTCGTTCCTTAGCTGTTGTGTGCCTCTTCTTATCTGTGCCGTGAGCCTGTTGACTTCGGTTTTGATGTACGGGTCTCTATTTCGTTGCCATTCGTGTCTAAATACTTTGCGAAGATCAATTAACCGTTTGAGGTGGTTAGTTAGGCGTATTTGATATTTGTAGGGAAGAACTAGTGGGACACATTCATCTTGTGCTTCTAAAATGCCGTTTGTCAGTTTTGCTACCATGTCATCGACTTGTTCTATTGAAGTTATTTGATCTATGTTTAAGGCGCCAAAGTTCAGTTTACTCAAGAGGACACGCTGAAAAGATTTCCAATTAGTCTGATCAAATGCTCTAACATATCGATTGTTGTTAGAGATACTGGCATTTGAAAGATAGATGTCAGTCAAAACAGCATTATGATCTGACCCAAGATATTCACACTTCAGATCGGAAAACTCAAGAAGTGAGTTGGTAATCATGATGTCGATTGTTGATGGTGATCTGTTGGGGTCCTCAGGATAATGTGTGGGGGAGTCAGGTAAGGCTATTATGAAGTCACTGTTCATATATTCGTTATACAGTAATCTGCCAGCAAGATTGCTAGATCTGCAGTTATCTGCTTTTTTGTGATCTTCATTAGTTTAACGGCAATTGGTTTGATCTTAAAGACAGCAAATATCTCGGCTTGAACTTCATTCACGTCGGTAAGAGGTAAGCCATACATGACAAATCTGGTCATTCTATCTTCATCACGTGTGAATGTGGTGTATTTTGCTTTGACTTCATCCAGGTAACTTCTCATGAGCTTATGCTCTTCATTGTTGGTTAGAAATATTTTAACTCCTTCTTTCGTGATTCTTCTGTAGATGCTGGATGGATTGACAGCTTTTTGTGCTTTAAGTTGGTTGTTCACTTGTGTGAAGTTGGTGTTGGGTAAGATGATCGGAGGTGGCCGTTTATCCTTCAAAGTTTTAGGTTTTTTCGATTTTGTCGGTTGGATGTTTCCTGGGTCATCATCAGATAGTGTTTCAAATGAGTTATTTGTTGAAATTGAGCAAACCGACACATTATCACCGTCGATGACTTTTTTTGGTCGACCACGTCCACGTTTTTTTGCAATGGGAACCGTAAATCCGTCATTATCCACGTTATTTAGAAACCCCGGAGGTATCCCCGAAGCTCCCGGTGTATCCCCGGACATTAATAACAGGAATAATTAAGTAAGTACAATAAACAATTTATTTTTGTGAGAAAATACAGAAAATATATCGCACGATATAGATTTTGCTTCCAACCGTTAAGATGGCGGGTGTTCAGTTTTTGTAAATAGATTAATCGAATTTATAGACATGATAAATAATTAGATCTCAAATCAGAGCCAAGCAACGAGTAACATCATTCGATTTAATGTGTCTTTACAGATAAAATGAAATTGACTCAAAACACTTAATCGTATCCAAACATCTTGAAGGTTGGAACCATGACAGGTTAGTTGTTAGGACAGGTGGTTCCTTTTGTGAGCTACAAGGAATGCAATTCCAAGTATATGGTGAGCAGTTAATCGAACAGTATCGTGCAGGTCTGCTCATTTTTTGCTTCTGTTTCGTTTCTTAAACCGTTTCGTTTTATAAATTTTTACTATCCTTTCTTGATATCCTGCTATAATTTAAATACAGCACAGGCAAACCGTCCCTCTTTACTTGGTGACTCTGATAATCGACCATAAATTTTCTCAACTCATTTCGATCGGATTTAATGCAGAATATTTTTATTTAATTTCAAATCCATTTTGAGATCCTTCTTGATGTTGGTTGCCCTTCATTTACCTAGATTTTTTGCATTGAAGTTCGTAGAACTACTCTGTTTTAAATATAAAGGTAAAATATAATTAAATATAGCACATTAAATTCGACTTAATTTTTATCATAATCCATGAAATTATAAAGAGAAATCCTTTATTCAACTTAATTTTAATTCAATTTTATGAATTGTGTGGGTTTCAAAAATGATTTTAAAGTTCATAAAAAACTTTTGAATAAAAATAATATTTACAAAACAAAAAAGTAAAACTTTCGCCTGAGCCAAAAAGTTTAATTCAATTATATCGTAATTATAATAATCAAGATTTTAAACAAACAAACAAACGAGAAAATAAACGAAAAACGCGAAAATTTTGTAAGAAAACAGTGAACAAAAGACAGGTTAAATGTTTTGTTGCGTGAGTAGCCATCTGTTCTTTTACGTTTTAAAGATAATTCCGTTCAAATAATAATGCTTTTGAATTGAAGGAAAATTTTAATATAAACTCCTTCTGGATGTAAAAGTTTTTTGGATTTAATAATATATAAAAAAAAAACTTTTTCGTAAATTGAATTCCTTCGTATCGATATTTATCATGCTAATTTCAAATTCAAAATATTATGCTTGAAAATTGTTTTTTTCATCGAAATTTGATATGAATCGGCAAAAATTCCATTGAAATAAAATGCAAAACATGGCTTCAAGTCATATTTTAATTATCAATAAAATGGCGAAGTACCGTTACATAAATCAGATTGAATTGAATTCTTGGGAATCATGGAAAACCTTGAGCTAATTTTATTCATTCTGATGAAAAAAAAAAATAAAGTAGCAATAAAAAATTGGTAAACAATTCTCATTATTTGTGTTGTTCTACTAAGATAAGAAATTTATCTTTAAATAGTTGCAAATATTGCTTTTAAAAGAAATCACCATTTTTCACTATCAATGCATGCCTTTAAAAATTAGTATAAAAAGCGAAGTGAAATTTCTAATCTATATCAGTTAACTTTTGAATTCAATTCATATCAAGACAAAAAATATTAAAAAAATTAAAGCAAAATGTCTAAAATTATAATTTCATTGTTAGTTGTTGCCATTTTTGCGGTAACTTATTCTCAAGCAGTATCCACTGAGAAGATTAAGGTAGCAGAGGATGAGCCGGTGTTCAGTGATGAAGTTGACCATATTGTGAATGATGAGGAACTTGTTCAACCAAGACTTTCCTGTCAAGTTGGAGGTGATAACATGTGTACAATGCATTGCCGATCTCTAGGACGCAAATATGGCTACTGTCGTCGTGGAACTTGTATTTGTGTTAAATAGATTTAATTTTATAATACAAAATTACAAATAATCACAAAAGAGGGCCTTAATAAAATTTATTTTACATACAAATTATTTTTATTTCAAATTTCGATTTTAATACGAGTACTGTGGCCACTTGTGTAATTTGTATTACGGGTGGCTTGCGGGACATTGAGAATTTACAATGTGCATTTTTCGATAAAGTTCTCTATTCTTGGTTTTAAATCCCAAATTTCTTTACATGTCTATTTAATTTAATCCAAGCTTCAACGCTGCTGAAAGTAACCAAGACTTCAATTACATTGTTAAAAAAAATCATTCATACTTTGACTGGAAAGTTAAATGAACTTAATTATAAATAAAATTTCGTCACTTTTATCATCTGTTTGTATTTTAAAATGATTTCCTCCTGGCAACAACAATTTTTTATGATATTTTTTTTGCTTTCTTTGCTTGGAATAGCAACAAGACACTTTTTTTTGCACAATTACGATTTATCACCATGGAAAAATACAAATGCTGTTTACAGCTTGCAAAAAATTAGGCACAATGACACTGATGAAGAATTAAATAAACTATCAACATTGCGTTTTAATTGAATAAAATTTCACATAAAACGAGTTAACGACAGCTTAAACACAAATTATGAAAAATTATAGCAAAAATTTTCTTTAAAAGTGGTTGACGTTCTGAAGTTGAGAGACTTCTGATAACTGGCACCTTCATTTTCAAAAGAACTGCTTAAGTGAAACGCATCGTTATCAAGACAACCACCAAGAATAACGTCCAAACTGTTTCTTGTTCAAAAAATGTAAGAAAAAAGTCAGTGAAAATGGTTCATGACCGATAACAAGATTTTAATGAGAATTCAAAGATTAATTTACCAGTAAATGCCTTGAGTTTTCTGACGCTCTTGTTAAATTAATCTTATTTTTCTATCTGTCGATTTCAACTGAAAAAAAAACTTAAAACAATGATGATTTCTAGGTAAGAATTGGTGCAAAGATATAAAACTGACAGATTTAATGATAACTTACTTAAGAATTTAAGTTCTTCTGAATTTTTTGCAATATTTGCTCTTTATACGCAAAATTTATAAAACGTTATCTAAAACTCATAATATCCGATAACTAGTGAAATGTGATTCGAGCAACTCTTTTGGAGCTTGTGCGGTTCAGTAGTTAATGTGTCGGAGTATAATTCTTAAGGTTGACAGTTCGATGCTCGCTTCGGCCATAAAACTTTACAATCTCAAATATCCTTTTTTATTGCTACTCAATTTTCGTTACGAGCTAGATAAATTTGGTAACTGTTTGTAATTTAGAATAAAACTTCCATACATTCCACGCTGTCATGAAATGACAGCGTAAAAGCTAAGGCCCTGATAGCTGCCTTACAAAACTGATCCGATCCCTGACTCAGCTATCATGCTGTGTTTTTTTTCTTGCTTGAACTTTTGCTCATTTTTTTCAGGTTGCTATTAAAAACGGCTTGGGAGTTAGCTTCCAATTTTTACAACTAATCTGATCAAAAATTGGAATCACGTCAAAAGAGTTTTCTAGAAACGTGTTGCATTCAATTTAAATAACTCTAAGCAAACATTCAGACTCGTGATTTCCAAAAATTCATAAATCATGTGTTTATTTCCACGTTTTATTATCATTCTTTTTATCTTTTAACAACTCTCTTGTTAAAACTACAATAAAAAAAAATATGCAGGAAGAAGTATAAAAGTCAGGGTTATTCCCTGATATTGCATCAGTTTATTTTGAGCGCTGTGTAAAAAATAACCATGATGAAAATCATTGTTTTATTGTTAATTGTTTTACTTGCAATAAATTGTTATCATGCAATTCCACTTGATAATAAAACTAAGCAAAAAACTGAATACGATGTGCCAATTTATAACGATGATGAAGCCATTGAGGAACTAACACCAGTGATTAAAGGAATGGAATTAGATCTCCCATTTTATAATGATGATGAGGAAATTGTTGGTGAATTCAAGCCGGAAATAAGACAAATTGATTTTGATCTTCCTGTACCAGTTCCTGATGAAGAAATACCAATGACGGATATTGAAGTTGATGTGGGAGAAATTATAACTTCTAAACCTATTAAATCGGTAACAAAAGGAATTTGCAAAATTGGAGGAGACTTAGCTTGTGCTGGACGATGCATTAAAAAGGGCAAGAAATCTGGTCATTGCAATAGTGGAAAATGTGAATGTGAAAAATAAATATACAATGATACTACACTCAAGTCTCTGTATGGTAAAAAATAAGGTGTACGTAATAATTCTATATGATGACAAATCAGTTTCTATAGATACTGACTTGTTACTACAGGTACACGTAGGGCTTCGATCCGAAGTGCACGCCTTTTCATATCTAATCTACTATATAGAATTATTACGTACACCTTATTTTTTACCATACAGAGACTTGACTGTATAAGAGAGTCATGTAACAGTCTTCCGTTAATTAAACGTATTCTATCGATTCAGTTAAAAAACCTACAACTAAATTTAACATCGAGGCTTGTTCATTTAATCAAAGTAAAAAGAACATTATCGAAATTAATGATAGAACGCTGTTAATGTAAGGATGTTACATGACCCTACTCATATTCCTTTAATCAAATATTAATAAAAATATTTTGATACTATAAATGAATGTTATTCTTAAACTTCACCATGTGAGAGTAGAGTGTACCGGATGAGCAAGTGCTGCTATTCTTTTTGTTGTATAATCTGGCTTTTGCTTTAACTTTAATAAGGCATTAAAGCAATCGTTGTCGTGTGATTGAGTCGCCATGCTATTTAATGAAATGTGGATTGCATTAAGCAATGCTTCACTTTTATCAATAGGAATGGCTGGTAAAAGTATTTTTCAACATACATTTTCTTGAGATCCATCAACAATGAAGTAACAGTCACTGTGTCCTGGGCAGTGGACACTATCTCCTCTACTGGGTATTTTTTTTAAACTTCCTTGAGTTTGGTTGGTACTGAAGTTGTAAGCGCGAAATAATATGAGTTGAGATTTTCATACTGAGTATTTTAAGCAATGCTTCACTTTTATCAATGTTTATATATTCAAATTGCTGGTTAGAGTAACTTTCAACATTATCCAAGTGAACCAAGTAATCACCTTAATTTAAGAATTAAGAATTTATCTCACGTTTCATTCATTTTCAAAAAATTGAAAAAAATGAAGTAATTTTCACATTATTTCCAGTCTTTGCGTTTTCGCAATTATTTTCTTACTTCACCGAGGTATGTTTTACTTCAAAGTGAAACAATGAAACTGAAAATAAATGGCTTTGGTGATAGATTTACAATGTTACACTATGATATGAAAATAAATGAGTGGAAAAAGGAGAATAACAGAAAAAAGGTATTTCCGTTCTGTAAATAATTATAAAATTCCATTTCATTTTATTTTGTGACAATGTTGAATGTAAACAGAAAAAATTATTAAAATTTACTTTTTATTTAAAGCGAACCTTGAAAGTAAAAGAAGAAGACGAAGATAAATGTAAAAGAATTGTGAATCCCAAAAGGATTTCGATACAATACCGTTACTATTGTGAAAAAATAACAAAAATACTGCAGATTTTTTACTTCAAACAGTTCAAACGAAGTGTTTTACAATGAAATGTAAAGACATACAAAAAAAAGTAATAAAGTGAAGGTAAAACTTGAATACACAAAGTAAATTTTTATTTAAAAGAATATTTTTTTTGTACTTTAATGAAAAAGTGAGAACATTGTTAAGGAGGTGCTATGCTAAGAAAATAATATTCTTTACCTTTTACGCACAATAAACTTTTACTTTGTCTGTTTTCCTGTTTTTTTTTTTGTATCATAGCTACTAATCTGTCATCTCCTTATGTTTTTTACTGTAATTTTAAATTAACTGAGGAGTAAAATGACGATGAAAGGTTTAAATTTTCATTTTAAATTGAATAAAAACTGAAAATGTATTACAAGGATATTCAATCAAGGGACTCTTCAAAAATTTTCAAAAGTTATGGTGAGCATTCTAATTTTTCAGATTATTTTTTTTTACAATGGACTGCATAACCAATGATCGTCTCTCCCTTTTTTACAGGGAACGATCAACATCCTGTTACGATGATCACTCATTTCTATACCAAGAATTCCAATTCTCATCAAAATCAACAAAACACAAATGAATTCAATGCGAAATAATTGCTATATTTTCATAATATACGAAAATTTCACCCAAAAAAAACACAAATTCATACAAAAAAAGATTGATTAATGATTTAAAAATGGTTCAAATCCCTACCCAAATACCCAAATTTGTTTTGTTTTTTGTTGATTTTACTTTTTAATACCGTTGTTTTTTTTGGGGTATTGTTCAGTGCTTGGCACAAGTAGGCAAGCACACACTTTAAAAAAGTGTAAAAGTGAAACATTTATGGAAATGATACTTTTTTCCCTTTCTATAACGATTTATATTCAATACAAATAAAGCGTTGAAAAACATTTAACAAATAAATTAAACAGAAAAACAATAACTTTTAACCCTTTTCAAATTCATTCAAATCAACAAAAAAAAAGATTCATTAAGTAAACTTAGAAAATGCGTTAAAGGGAATTTTTTTTTTTTTGTTGAATACTTAAAGGGATGAAGTTCATGTAATTTAAGTTAAATGTATGATTGTGGTTTCAAATCAATAATTTTCTATTTTCACTTTCAAAATTTTACGAAGACATGGCAAATTTTCGCTAAAATTAATCATTTGTGTGTCGATACAAAAAAATTTGAATAAAAAACAATTAAAATTTCCCTTGACGCAGTCACGTACAAAAAATTATCATTAAAACATCTTTTTACTATACGTTGTTTTCAACGGAAGGAAAAATTGATATAAAATTTACATTTCATTTTAAAATTTTAATGAATTTTAAACTAAAATACACACACACAGAATAGCACATAAAAATGTTAAGAATGTAAGCGTGAATATCTTACATGAGCGCATTTCCATGGATTAAAAACACAATTTTTATTTTTGGTTTTTTTTTAAGAGTTTTTTCTATTTCATTTTAAAAATATTAAGGTTTTTTTGAGTATTCTGAAAAATTTTGAGTGTTTTTAAATTTTTGATATATTTGAAACTTATGAGAATTTTAAAAAGTTCAAGATTTTCGAAGTATTTTTGAAAATTTGAGGTTTTAAAGTAATTTTCAAAATTAAGTTTTTCAAGTATTTTAAAAATACCAATTTGAGATTTTTTGCAAAAAAAAGTTTTTCTGGTTATTGGAAAATTTTAAAATATTTGTTTTTGAAAGAAAGTTTTCTAATTATTTTGAAAATGTTGAGCTGCATTTTTTTTTTTAAGTTAAAGATATTTTTGTAAATTTAAAATTTAAAAAATTGAAGTTATCTAGGACTTTTCGAAATATTTGAGTTTTTCGAGTTTTTTTTAACTTTTAAATATATTTTTTAACTTCAAATTTATATTTCAAAATTTAAGGAATAAATGTTTTTGAAAATTCAGTTCTCTAAAGTTTTTTGAGTTTATTTTTGACATTTAAAGATTTTTAGAAAATTAAGATTTTTTGAGAAATCTTTTTGAAATGTTTCTGATTGAATTTTTTGAGAGTTTTTAAAAATTTTGATCATTATTTTTAGAAAAAAAATTAGAATTTAAAATTTGAGTACTTTCGAGGGTTTTTGAAAATTTTGAGCCAATTAAGGAATTTAGAAATCATGAAATTTTTGACTATTTGAAGTTTTTGAGTTTTGAAAATTTTACGTGTTTTTGCGATTTTTGAGTGATTTTAAAAATGGAAAGTTCTAGAGTATTTTCGACTTTTTTGAGTATATTTGCTTTTTTTTAGGAAAAATTAAGAATATTTTTAAAGTAAAATTGAGATGTTAAGTTTTAGAGGTTTTCAACTGCAAATTTTCATATAAGCTTTTCGACAAATTTAATACAGACAGACATTTAAACGAACGACACCAGTGCCCACGATACTCACATTTTTATCAAATCGATGATAAAAGCGCGCTAAAAAGGGCACTCAAGTCGAAATCTTACACAATTTAAATATTTTATTAGTAATAATATTTGCTAATCACGGAAGGTGCTTTCATGTACACACACACACACACACACACAAACACACCTTCAACGAACTGTAACTCAATAAATTTTATTTATAAAATAGGTCGCTACAGTGTTCCAACCAATTTTCACGTCATTTTCGATTAATAAAATTTTAATTATATTGCTTTTCATTTATATCGTTCTAAATTTATCATAAAAGTATATTATCACCATGGAATTTTAGTTATTTTTATTTGATTTAATGCTGAATTTTAAATACATTTGAACGGTAAGATGATAAATTATGTAGAAAAGTACCGGCAAGGGATTAAAAATTCATACTTTTCCTTTTTTAGTTGAATTTTAACAGGAAATGAGATTAAATTTGATATTTTCTTTGAATAAAAAAATTAAAAGTGGTACTTACATCGTAATTGGAAGATTGATTGACTTCCTTGCCACATCTGAGCTCCAAAATAACGGACAAATATTCTTAGAGTAAATTTGAAAATTAATTTCAATGAAATATTCAATAAATTAATAATTTACCATCAGTTTTATTGACGCACTTGTGCTCTTTCGATATGAATTTGAAAATAACGGCATCGTCTCTGTACTGTGTAAGAACATAAGACACATCATTTTCCTTATTACAAACATCGATATTCAATTTCTCTTGATTGTCAGCCACTTGAATGTTGCTTCCATTGAAAATGTCCTTCAATTTGACATTTGCATCTAAATCTGGATTCGTTAACGAACAAGTTTCGGATATGTAAGTACACTTTTCAGGTTCACAAATTTTATTTGTCTTCCAGTTAAAGATGTAATGGCATCCCTCTTGAACTTCCTTTAATACAGGCACTGAATTTTCTTCACTTGGATCACACATGAAATGAATCTCGGTTGAGTAATTTGTTGAATTATCTTTATCACAGACATCACCATGTAAGTACTTCAAGACCGGTATGCTATCAATTAAAGTTAAACTAACATCAGCATAGCCCAGATTAGTTTCGTGCTCTTCTTTGCCATTTACTGTTATGGTGCGACATGAACTTGAGCCGGGACAATTCAAGCCAGACTCCAAATACAGGGGACGACAAACATGCAAATAAAATTTATAATTTTGGTATTCTTTCAAATTTGGATCAATTTTTGCCAAGAAATTTCCTTGGTGTTGTTTTAACCGTGACAAATCAATTGTATTTCCAGAATTTGACTGGACACTGCATGCAATTGAACTGTGACACATTATTCGTGTGGGATGTGAAATTACGAGTGTGCAATTTCCATCTTCAATTACTTTATATTTTTCCTTTCCAGTTTCATCACAATGGAAAATAATTTGTGAGCGCCATCTAGTGCCATCGGTTTTATTGCAAATGTCACCATCGCGATATTCGACATACGTCACATGATCATTAGTTAAATTTAATTTTAGCTCGGACGAAATTTGACCATATCCGATTTTTCGATAACCGGCTACGTTGTAATCGTACTCACAAGCACCATCCGTTTGTGTGCACGGACTCCATGGTGATGTACAAACACCATACGTAAAACTTCTTCCATTGTATGTTATTGGGAAACTGCGATGTGACAACGATGATAAATCGTATTTGGCATCTGTAAGTGGATTATAAACGAAACATGATGGTTCAATTCCACACACAAGTGACGTTTTCATTGTAAAAATCAGCTCACAATCGTTGGTTTCTCTGACAAAAATTGGTTCTTCCATTTCTTCAAGTGGATCACACTCTAAAATTATTTTTGTCACAATATTTTTACCCGGAACGCGTTTACACTTCTCTGGCGATTTATAAATAAGCACATATTCGCCATGTTGCTGTTCAATTCTGTCAAGTGTCCCATAATTTTTGAACTTTTTCTTGGGATCACTCTCATCACCGTCCACATAACAGATGCTTGCATCCTTGGGACATGTCGTATTAATTCCATACAAAACCGGTTCACACACATTAATCAAAAAATGCGATTTCCCATCCTGTGCCATAACCTTGTGATTCATTTCATATAATTGATTCATATCAATATTTTTACTCCTCAAAATACATCCATATCTAAATTGATATTTTGGCAGACATGCCAAATCCGTTTCCCAGTACGCCATACTATTACATTTATTTGGATCAGTTTTTGGCATAACTCGTATTGGTTCCTGGACTTTTTGTAAGTTGTAAGTACACATTAAAATGACTTTAAGACTATATTTTTCAGTTTCACTGCATTGCTCGCCCACAAAATCAAATGACATGCGTCCATCTTGCCAGGTAAGTGAACTGTTGTAACCCAGCACGCGTTCAGTGCCATTGACTACTTCGCAGGCTGAAACTGGGGTGGCATATGAACTACATTTTAGATCTGGTTGGCAAACGTTCATTTTATAGGTGGTATTTCCATGTTTAAATACATGTCCAAGTTCAGAGTGAAGGGCACTGAAATTGAAGGTGTGATCTAAATTTGGATCGGTTATGGTGCAATCGGAACTTGTTAGCATCTGAAATGAAAAGAAAAAGGAAAATAAAAGAAATTTTAGTCAATTTTTTCATGGATTTTATTGTTTTCAAGTATTATTTGTGATTACATTGCATTTACGAAAGGGGGAGCCCAGCCCACTCCCCTCGGAAGAAAAAATCAAATTAAATTCAGAAGACATTTAATCGGGAATCCTCTGCTCAGCCCAGCAATTTCTTGAACACTTTAAACGGCACAACAAGACACCAGTACACATTTCATTCCGACACCAATCAAAACACTCATCGAATTGTTCATTGTGATTCCACAAAAAAAATGCATCGCATTGAGTTAGCAGGGAAAATGAAATATACAAGAAATAAATAAGGAAAAATTTCATCTTGGGAAAAATTGATTGGTCAAAATTAAATCTCTCTCGTGATTTATTGAATAAAATCAATCAGGCCAGGTAAATTTATTTTGAAATGGTAACGAAAATCGATTTAAGTGAGAAAATTTAATCAAATTATTTTTAAATCCATGAATAGTCATGTAATTTCTTGAATCGAATGAGGAACCATTTCAACATGTAATTGCGCTTTTAGGGCCTAAAAATACCCCCGTTCATCTAAAGCTATATTAGAATTAGGTCACATGAGCACCACATAAGAAAATGAATCGAGTTTGAGTTCTGAGAAAATAAAATTCATGAAATTTGGTTCAAATTCAATTCATACAAATTGAAAATATTTATTTTTTTCTTGAAAATATGACATTAAAAGTGGATCCAATTCCTTCATTTGGATCATAAGTTTCACCTGAATAATAATAGTCTTCACTTGTATAGTAGTCGCTTTCACTAGCTGCAGAAACCTTATAATATCTTTTATTTGGATCATCAGTCTCATCCGAATAATAATAGTCTTCACTAGTATCATAGTAGTCGCTTTCTCTAGCTGCAGAATCCTTATAATAGCTTTCATTTGGATCATCAGTCTCATCTGAATAATAATAGTCTTCACTAGCATCATCGTAGTCACTTTCATTAGCTTCAAAATAATCGTCGTTTTTGGGAGTTAAATTCATGAAACGGTCAGTGTTAGTAAACCTCTCTTCACTATCTCCCAGGTATGGGTCTTTAGGACGGTACACACAATGACCTGTACATGCTGTTATACAAGTAAAAATTGGACCAACACAATCATATATTATGCAAGTTCTATAACAGTCATCAAAATCTACGGCTTGACACTTGACCAGATTTAAGGGAAGTACAAGAGCAAATAAAATTAGAAACTTCATGACTTGAATTCTATTTCAATGGAGATCAACTAATTTTTTTTAAACACTTAGGTGTTAGAAAGGTCTTAATAAAATCATTTAATGAACCAAAGAAAATTGATTTGCCATTTCATAAATGTTCATTTCACCTTCAAAGTAAAGTAATTTAAAAATCATGGTCAAAACTTCAAACTTAAATTTGCATAATTTTTTACACTATTTTTCATTCAACATTTATTATTATTAAAAATATTCGTAATTTTCAGAATAATCATTATAATAATATGGATAATCATCTGACGGACCATATGTCGAATCTTCATAATATTCCTCTTCCTTTTTATTCTTGAAGAAAAAGTCTCGTTTAAACATTAATTTAGGTTCAGCATCACATTCCTTATCTTCTTGTTGTGATAGTAGATCAGGCTCACAATATTCCTCTTCCGGATTAATTGGACGTTCTGTCGTAGGCCATTCAGAAGAATCTTCTGAACTGCAGTCCGTAGTTGTTCTTGGAGGTTCTGTCGTAGGCCATTCAGAAGAATCTTCTGAACTGCAGTCCGTAGTTGTTCTTGGAGGTTCTGTCGTAGGCCATTCTGAAGAATCTTCTGAACTGCAGTCTGTAGTTGTTCTTGGAGGTTCTGTCGTAGACCATTCTGGAGAATCTTCTGAACTGCAGTCTGTAGTTGTTCTTGGAGGTTCAGTCGTAGGCCATTCTGAAGAATCTTCTGAACTGCAGTCCGTCGTTGTTCTTGGAGGTTCTGTCGTAGGCCATTCTGAAGAATCTTCTGAACTGCAGTCCGTCGTTGTTGTTGGAGATTCTCTCGTAGTCCATTCTGTAGTCTCTACGAACTCTTCCTCAGTAGTCGTAATAATTATATCATTTGGATCAACTATAACAGGACAAATATCATCATCCTCCTCTTCTGCTTTAGAGCAATCGTTGTGTGTTGAATTACGTGAATGAAATTTACTCCAATTTTCATCGTGATGAAATAAGCAATAGACTTGGCATTTTGATATACAACGCCAAATATCCTTGCTAATACACTCGAATTCAATACACTCTCGATAACATGAACTGAATTTCAGTGTTTGACAAATTTTTAGATAAAATATCGAAGTCAATGTTAGTAGTATTAACAACTTCATTGTATTTTCAACTGAGGTATTATTTCCTAATAAATTTTGATTTAAAAATCCATTTTTTGATTTCCCAGCCAAGTCAAATCAATTATTATCGCCTAGTTAGGTATTATACATTAAAAAGTATGATTTTGCAATCCAAATCGATTATCAACGGATTTCTATTTGATATTTTATTTCAAGAATGTAACACACACACATACATACACATTCATATCAAAATGAGTCTTGTTCGTTGAGCCCAATTTATTAACATATTCCGACATTTTAAAATTGAAAGTTTATTTTATACTTTCTTTGAACGATAAATTCTTTATTTATCTATTTTAAAACATTTTTATACAATTTATTAAATTTATATTTTGCATATACAGGTTTAGGTTTTATTTCATAATCCTCTTCATATAAACAGTAACGGGGACATACTGCCATACACGGCCATATGGGTCCAGGGCATCTTACAGTAATACAAAATCGATAACATTCTCCAAATTTTTCTTCATTCGTAGCTGGTTTAACGTCGCCAAAGTTAAAATTACGATTCTTAAATGAATAACTTGTACTTTTATCAATTTTAAGAAATAAAATAAACGCGGATAAGTAGAAAAATGTTACTAACTTCATACTGGTTAATTTGAAGTTTTGGCTTTAAATGAAATGAAAAAATGAATGTTAGAGGTAAAACTTTAAATTTTAAATCGGTCTTATAATTTGGTTTAATTTTCTATCTAAATCGATTACTTATGGACATTGAAAGTATTACGATTACGGAAATTAATCCATTTTGTATGAAATTTAACACATTGAGAGATTCATTGAGATGATTTTTTCTAAATTTTCTGTACTAGTCTAGTAAAAAATTTCTTTAAAGAAATCAGCAAAATTATATCAGAATAACCAAAATTTGTTTTTTGTCATAGCAGTTTTTATAGTGAAAATTCGGTATGTATTTTCATATGCGTTATACGTAATTTGATTAGCTTCTCCTGTTACTTTTAACTCTAAGAGCCAGTTTTTGATTGATAATTCATTTTTTGGGTAAAACATACTAGGAAATATAAAATTCAATCAAAAATTCCAGTTGGATCTTTTCCTGTGTAAGACAGGGTTAAGAAATTTGGGAGAAAATTCAAAACCATATTTCTTCTTCAATATTTTATTTTATCATAAATTTTCTTCCTTCAGAAGGATTTTTAACAATTTCGATGATTTTTATACATACTTTTACCAATAGTACATTTGTAATTACATTCCCAAAAACAAATCCATGCCCATTTGGTACAAGACTTGGCACATTTAACAAAACAATCAGTATAACTATCATTTTGCACTGAATTCAAAAAAATTGCAACGAGCAGGGATATAAAACAAATTTTTTTCAACAAAAGTATCATTTTTGGTTGTTACTGAAACTGATTTTCTTATTAAATTAAATTAAGAAAGGTTTAACTTAAATACAATAAAATTCAATACAAATTTTGGCATAACTAATTAAATTAGTGAAATTTTTATGCTCGTTAAATTTGTTAGGAAAATTGAATTAAGAAAGCAGTTTTGTTTTAAATTAATCCATTAATCCAAAAAAAAACCGTTAATAAAAAAATCTTCAATAAATCTCCTCTTTCAATACCGAGATGAAAAAATAATCCATGGTATGTTTATTTTCATTACAAAAACGCCGCATGCTGTGTAGCATAGAATCAGCTGATGATAAAATTTCATCACAACATAAGGGCATGACATTCTACATTCTACAAATATGCCATATATGCAATCGATTACTCATGCACTGTACATAGTTCAGTATAATCACAATTTATATTTGCATTTAAAATATGTCAATACAACTCCCATTACTGCGAAATATTTTGATAATCCTTGACATTCAAAAAAAATATTCTTATCGGTTTGCGAACTTACCACAGCCGTCGATAACACAGCACAAAAATTTATCACAAAAATGTGAATCAACAGTTTTGCTAAAGTTTTCATTTAGTTTTTTTTTTATTTGTCAAAACATTCAACACCGATTAAAGTAGTATTTTAAGTTTTTACGCACTAATGAAAATGTTCTTAACTTTTTAATCGTCACTATTTAATTAAATTTTGATTGATTTTTATACTTAAATTCACAAACAAAGAAAAAATTGGGTGGTTCTTAAAATCACAATCAAAATTTGATAAGATATCGATGTTTATTTATATTTATTTTAAGGTAATTAAAAGTGATTCAGGAGAATTTGAAAACAAACTGAGGAATCTACTGTCAAATATGATGAATAAACAAAATGCAAAACTGCGCGCATGCTGTTAAGGGGAATGCTGTTAATGGAGATTCAAATTTTATCAGGTAAGGAATTCCGTTAAAAAAAATAAAGTGTATAAGCGAATTAAGGCTCAATTTGCGATAGTTTATCAAGAGAAACTTGTATGGTGAATGGATTTTGAAAAATTTGAGAGATAACTGAGGGCAAGCATTTAGGAACCTTCAGTAAGGCTCCAACATTTCTTGAGCAGAGGGATAAATGATTCGTAGTTCAACAACCTGAGGGAACTGAAACAAATTGCAATCTGAAGATTCAAATGGAGATATTTTGTAGACCGACTCTGTTCACCAAGAGGATAGCTTGAAATCCTTTTATCCATTTCAAGGATTGTTTCTGGATTCGGATATAAATTGAAAAACTGCAGATTCATCCTTATTTGAATTACTTCTTCATAGGAGTTAGATCAGATCAGTTCTATAAGGTGACATTTTAAGGCTGCAGATAGGCTTATTGTAGAGGGCCTTAGCTTTTATCCTGTCATCCCAATCAATCGCCATTTTTATCTAGTCTTGAACTCAAATTGAATGGCCAGAAAAAGGAAGGTTCAGATTGTAAAATTTCATGTCCGAAATTTCGAACTTCCAACCTTAAAAATAATAGTCCAACACGTTAACCACTGCACCGTACAAACCTCCAAAATGTGGTCACCCAACGCTATATGGTCACTCGCTCGTTTTTTCCCCTGAATTGTTTCGGTAGTCCTAAAAAGAGACTGAGTGGACCTCATTCCCTTGAACAGAAAGCTTTAGCTGATCTCCGGAGTCCTACTTGCTTTAAACGAAAATTTTCTAGACTTCCATCACCAAAAGAAAAATTTTTTTACCCCTTACTACTTAAAAGTCTTATTCTAGCGACGTTTTCTATCAACCTCCGATAAGTTTACAATTTCCAGCTCTCATAATATCATACAAATCATAACAAAACCCGACTTATTGATAACAAAATTCATTTAAAAATCCAATGACTATATTGCACTAGTCACCAACGACATACAAACACAATATTTTTGAATCACAAACTACATTTATTTGTTTGTCAAAAAAAAATACTATCATCATACGTATTAATTCTCCACAAAAGCATATGTTAATTCATTTTACTCACACTATCACAATACAACAAAATTCCCTCAAACACTCATATCATCAAAGTAAATTAGTTGTAAATTCATTCTTCGTTCAGACTTCAACGGAATCAGTGTGTGTTAAGCATCGTTGAGTTAACATCTCTCCTTTTTTTGTAAAGACAAAAAAAAATTTAAATTATAAAATTAAAACAATTAGTTGAAGAAGAGTCTGAATAGTGATTTCATTCAGCAGCACACAAATTATATTTAGAGCATTGAATTTTCTTGCCTTACATAAGTAACGCTGCATTAAAATCAATTATTTAAAATAAAATTAATAAAAACAGTGATTCAATGAAGTGTTTTTAAAAGATTTGTTTTAATAAAAAATAACATAAAATATTACAAAATACTGAAATAACGTGTTATCCATGCAAATATAAAAAAAATAGTAAAAAAAATTAAAATCAAGATGTGAGTAAAAAAAAATTTAAATTTCACATTTGAATATGTAATATTAAAATATACTCATATTAAAATAAAAAAAACTTATATGAGAGTACAAACTAATTATGTATCTGTCAGCTCCCAGTTTGATCATCGCATCTCATTTCTCGTACTCAATTAAAATAAAAAATAAAAACATAAATGATAATAATGATACAGCATGAAACATACCCAAAGACACACTCTCTCAATTCAATTTAAAAATACATACAAACTTATGTTATCTGCTTGTTTTCTTCATCTCTGTGTTATTTATTATTATTTTTGTTTGTATATAAGATGAAAGAAAATGCATTGTTATACATTCGGACACCAATACAAAAGTAAATCATTCACACACAATTCATTGTAAAACTAAAATCATCATCATCGTCAAGCATCATAATGTAGAACAAAAAAAATATATGGTCATTAATGCGGTCATTGATCATCCTTTTACATTTTATATGAGAGAGATCTTACATCTTTTATAAATGAATTGAAATTGAAATCACATGTTTTTTTGCTTGAAATTAATTCAATTGAACTTTGACAAGAATACTTGGATTTTGTTTGTGTTAGGTCTGATTTAAATTTGATTGATTCGGATAAGTCACTGACTTTAATTTAAAAGAAACTCGTTTTTCAATAAATTTTATTTATTTTTTAAGAACTGATTTTGACGGGCAAGGTTGATTCCTTGTCTTGTCTAGTTGAGAACTTTCAATGCAACAACCTTGATCATAAAAGGACTCGTAGAGACCACGTTGATGCCTTTGAAAATGACCTTAAGTGAGATACCCTTACATGAAGATGATCCTTGTAACTGATTTTTTTATTTCTATTTCAAAAAAACTTTCAATCAATCATTTTGTTTAATTCTGTTCTGCTTGAACAAACTAAACAATAATTATGGAATCGTACCTTATTAAGTGATTTCTATACATTTAATAGGTAAATTAATCAGTTAATTGGGTGTTTGTTTCATTGATTTACTTTTATTGTTATTGTTTATGAAAATAAAACTAGAGTGGTATTTCTTTGAACGTTTCTGAAACAATAAGTAACAAATATACAATTGTACTTAAGCAATCATAACGCTGCGACAGTGAATTTGAGCAATAAACAATAAGTTATTCATGTAAACAAAAATTAATTTTGACTAAAACACAAAAAGTTCAGTGTTCGGGTAGTTTGGCAACGTATCTCAGATTATAGAAACAAGTAACAAAACTTATTTACTTTTGAGCATTATTTTTTTCTCTTTCGATTACTGGGAAGTCGGTCATATTCAGCTATATTAATTGAAGAGACGATTGAGACAAGAGTCCAAGTAGAAGACTAATGAGAAAACCAGTGAGAGATTGAACCAGAAGGACTATTGTGATCATATGGGATGGTGGGAAAATAGTAGGATATGAGAATCAAACCTGGAGGCAACCAATTAGGCCAGTGGTAAAAATATTTAAGTTTGAAACCAGTTGTACATCGAAACAGAGGGACATTTGGGAGACTTCTGTCGTATTTATGTTCGTAATACTTACGGAGATAATAGTTGTTCGAAACTCCTTTTATCATTTTACTTTTAAGCAAGGATAAATTACTATGAGTGCAATAAGTTTTACGTCGTGAATTTTAAAGCTCTTTTTCGTGGATTTGACTCCTAAGAGGGAATTAAAAACAAAGCGAATTAAAAATAAAGTTATTTTAAAATAATAGCTCTAGAAACCTTTCTAATTCTTGAAGTAATTTTTTTAACATCTGAAAAATAAGTTTTGCGTATATTATGTTAAATACTTATTAAATTTAATACCTTAACCTTTTTTCTCACTTCTTGATATTGCTCTTAATCATTTAACGTACTTACATGCTCCATTTTTTTTCAATTTGAATTTTTTGGCAAATGTCAACAAAATTAAAATAGGTTCCTTCTAAAATCATTCGTATTTGAAAATGAATTTTTAACAAATCTTAAAATCAAAATTGTTTAGAAAAACTTATGTAGAAACTCCTCATTTTTAGTGATCTTTCACAAAAGCAAAGAGCACTTGGTATAAATCAACTTATTTTTACTGTGGAATACCCAAAATACATGTATTCTTCTTAAACTTTTTTATATTATCCTTATAGTCAAAAAATATGTGGTTTTATCATGGTTGACCTTTTAGCTTGAACATGATTATAGATGTTCTGCCGAGCCTTACATTTTATAGCTACATAGAAGATCCTTGTTTGGCCACTATTAATCGAGGCCAAATTAAATAAAATGATGTATTTTCTCAATCAGACCATAATTAACTTTCACAGTTTGAGATAATGTAGATCCAACTACAAGAAAACATTATAATTAATTAACTTACATTTGAAAAACCACCCTAATCGATGTAAATAACAACAATTACCTTAACGTACAAACACTACCTTGATTGTTTCAAATCGCATCACTTTTGTTTTATTTCATTCTTTTATTTGTAATTTAAAATGCAATTCAACAAATAATTTACTTTAATTATCTTCACAAATCATTATACTTTTATAAACAATCACAATGTCAATGTTTTTCTTATTATTATATTAATTTAATTTTTGTTCTTTTTTCTTCCAGAATAACACAAAATCGACTAAAACTTGAAATTATACAAGAGAATAGCAATTAAATAAATCAAAGCAATACTAAACAGGAGAGTGATTAGATGAGTTATAAATTGATTATTCAACAAAGTAATCATAGTTATTATATCACAATAATAAGAGGTTCAAGGATACATAAATCAAGTGAAAATAAGTTTAAAGAAAGTTAATTAATTGCTATTTATTGAATCAATTTGATAGTTAAAATTATAAAAAGTGATATAATTTAAAAGTAATTATTTAAGTTCTAATAAAATTAAAATAATAAAAATATTCATAAAAAAATGATCAATACAAAAGCTCAAGAAGAAAAAAAAGTGGAAACACTTTTGACTAAAGCACAAGTGAATATTATTGATTTAGCACATTGTGGTGAGTAATTAACAGCATTTTTTTCTCTTCATCACAATTTAACGAAATTCGGTTATTTTCCATTCTTTTTTAAATTAATTCTTGCTTTTTCTTGTCATTAGAACGAAGAGAAACAAAATCAAAAGTTTTCAAGGTCAAACGAGTTTTGATGCATAATTAAAATAAAAAAAATATGCTTGTATTAAAAATTATCTTCAATTTGAATATCAAATATCACGATTTGTGGAGACATTTTAATTAATTCAACGCATTTTTATCGCTAAATTTTTTCGATTTTCTCGCCAAAAAAGTAGAATTGAAATTCAGTGAAACAAATGAAAAATTTGTTGGATGCAGAATAATCTCAAATCATTCTGAGCTCGCATCACCTTGTTTTAATTTAATGGGCAGTAATTTTTTTTATTTTTAATTTAATTTTTGGTTTTGTTTTGACTGAAGCAACCCCATTCAAAAATTATCTTGGGGATTTCCTAAACCAAAAACCGGTTATCGGAATATAAATATTTAATTTTAAATGATATCTTTTTAATTTATGTACATACATTGTATATTTGCACGCCATTGATACGTGAACGGTGATGTAACAGTGCAAGTTCTTGGAATTAAAACCATACTCGAAATTCAAATAAAAACAGACTTTGCGACATTAAAATTAACAGGCAACTTAATGATAAAATAAGTTTTTTTTTATTCATTTTGCTTGAAAAAAAATAAAATTGAGAGTAAAAGTTACTCAGCAAATTTTGTAATTCACCAAACTTTGTAGTTTAAAGTAATTTGATGGGATTTACATGACTTTAAATGTCAAAATCTAATTAAAAGGTTAATTTGAGTTCAAAAATAATGAGAATCACCATGATTTGTAGAATTTGAAATTGAATGGAAATTTACCTTGATCGCGATGATTCCTTGAAAAAAACTCCCATCTCACGTTGTCCTTTTAGTAGATCAATAGGACCACTTCTCATCGATTTTGACATCTCTTATGGTCCTTGATGTCCAAAGCGACATTCATTTTCCTAAAATCGGTTAATATTGAATTTTTAAATTAAAAATCTACAACTTCAATTAATTTCAACGTCATACCCTATTAATTGAAAATTTATTACCCATTTATATCTAATCTTGATGGTCTAGACATACAACTACAAACTTGGCTATATAAACTTGAACTTGTTACACAGTTAACTATCTTTGTATTTACTTTAATTCAATGCATCGAAACGCTTAGATAACTTTATTTTATATTCACATACAAATAATAATGAAAATGAATCATCGATTACGAGATTTTACTTTAATAAAATGAAATTACTATTAAATTTTTTTTTTTAAATTTCACAGGTACCGAAGACATACCTCACAAATCAGTGTTGAACAAAGTTGCACAACAATTACAAAAAGCACTTTCAGAGAAGGGCTTTGCTTTGTTAGTGAATCATGGAATTCAAGAGGAAAAGGTAAATTTAAAAAAAAAACATCTTTCATTTTAATTTAATGTGATATGATATAATTGTAGTAGCACGAATAATTGAATGTGTTGACAAAACAAGTAATTAAATTTATATTTGTTGTGAAAGGCATTAAAAATAAATCAATATTATTAAAATGATTATTGAAAGGAATCGTGAATTTTTGTATTGACATAGATTTTTTTCTTCAAATAAATGACGTTAGTAAAAGTTACATGACAGCAACAATACAAACCATTGCAAGTGAGAACGTGAAATAGAATTAACGTATTTTCGTGATAACAATAACTGTGAAGTAATTGAAAAAGTAATTAAAACAGGAAATTCAGTAATCCAAGTTAAAACTTGTTATTGTAAGTTTGAATTTATTCGAGTTTCTAATCAGTTGTCGAATTTATTGTTAAATCAATGAGTACATTTAATAATTTTGTGTAAGGAAGTTGAAAGTCATGAAATTGAATACATAATTAAAGGAACAATGTCAACTTGAAACGTGGGTGCATACGTGTCGATATCTGCTTTAAACAAGAATTTCGACAGTAAATGAGTCATTGAAGTTTAATTAAGTTCCTTGATTTGTTATTTAACGAAGACCTACAGACGGGTCCATTAAGCATGTCCATTTATCATTGAATCTGATGAAAATACGAATCAAATCTAGTGAATCAATTCAAATGAAGAAGAAGAAGTCCACTAGACTCGGCTCAGTTCGGTAAAGTGACCACACCTTTTCAAAAAGCTAATCACGGTAAACACCTTCACATCTATGATGGAATCTATGACTGGGAAAGTACTCACTCAGCGCGGTGCCACGCAGTCTTGAATGCTTTGGCCATATGCAAAGCAGAAAGGTATCAGTCTCCTCTACTTCAGAGCAGCATTTGCACATTGGATCTCTAGAGTCAAAATTACCAAGGTGATAATCTAAAGTAAAATGACCAGTAAACATACCAACTACAACTCTGAGCTCAGTCCGATTCAATCTGATCAGTTGTCTAGATAAACCGAATTCACGTTCAGTGATGAAGAAGTGAGTTTGCCATACAGTACTCGCCTGATTTGACCACCATCCCCCGACAAGCCTAGCTTCTCTAGCCTTACTGCAAGACTTAATGTACGTCAGATAGAGTGACAAGACTAGTTCTGGTGAATAATTAATGGCATAAATGCCTTTTCTAACTATATATCAGCTTGTTCGTTACCACCCACATCGCTGCGGCCTGGCACCCAAACAAGGGTAACTTCATTGTAACGAAATAGATCTTGAAGTTCAGTTAAGCATTTTGGCTACAGTAATCTCCAAGGATCGGAGAGCATATGAGCAGAATATTATGGCGGCAATCCCTACTTCAAAGACTGTCGCAAATTGATCTAGGTATACCTCGATGAGAGGTTAAAGTCCTCGTTGAAGAAATCCGCAGACTTAATAACCACACTAGAGATGCCTGATCCTAAGAACTACTTAAATTATTTCAACTCACCTGACGAAATAGCTGGATTAGGATACTACTGATCTCGGATGACATCTTTAACCTTAGACAAGTACAGTTCACTAGTACCATACAAGCTCTTTAGTAACGAATTTAGCCTAACAAATCCCTGATAATGAAAAAGCACAATTTCCTTTGATTTCAACAAATTAACTGCAATAATACCTTTTATCTGTATCTTATCAATTTAACCACCAAAACAACAAAATAAACTTAATGCGTAGTAAAAGTACGAAAACAAAACAAAAAACAATTCCTCGAAATGAAATTAGGTTCAAATTCCCCTTTTTCCAAGTAATTAAATTCAAATTTATAATAAAAAGAGTCATATCACACAAAAAAAGTGAGACATGTAAATCTCACGCTTGTTACACTTCAACAATGGCTCAATCATTTTTTTTGCATGTCATCAAATCATCATACGGTATGACATTTAATATAAATTATGACTGATATTTACATGAACAGTATTTATTTATTTATTTTAAATTAAATTGATTCTGTAATGATTTTGTAATTTAACGTCTCAGCTGATTTTTATTATGATTATTAATATTAAAATTATTCTTGATTGCTGTATTATATAAGAGCAATAATAAAATTATAAAATATTTTCATATATGACATTTCATATCTAATTGATTCACAATAATTGGCTTTACATCTGATCAACCCAAATTTAGTTTTTTTTTGTATATGACAAGGTCATTTTAATATACAAAAAAATGCAATTTTAGTATTTTTTTTTTATTTTATTATTAAAATGAAAAAAAAAAATCATATATGATTAATTGCAAAATAATAAAACACATTGACGTCAATTGAGGAACCCATGAGTTGGTGTGAATTACACTCAAAAATAAAAATAATGTTATTTGCAAAAATTATATAGCATTTTTTTTGTGTTTAATTAAAAACAAATAAACATATTTATTTACACGAATGTCAATTCAAAGTAAAAATGAAAACTTAAATGCGTGTATGTACGAGACAATTCACGATATACCGGTACTTTAATTTACGTATAATGAACACAAAATTAGTACAGAACCCATTATTTATTTTATATGATAACATGAAGTAAACACCTGTATGCTTTTAACGAAGTATCTGTTAGGTTGGGTCAGTTAATCCCTTGATTACTCGTGTTTAATGGATTGAATATGAAAAAATGTTTTACATGGAAGTATTTCCATCTAATCGACGTGTGTGTGTTTTGATATTAGTTGTATAATTTGCACGAATTTCTAGTGTACTCATTCATTAAAAAAAATAATACAACAACCGACAAAATTTTAATTGTCAAGCAGTACGAAATTAATGTGTGAATAATTGTTTTTCACTCTAGTTACTGTGAGAAATTTCTATGATCGTGTTTCATTCATTAAAATTAGAATTAAAACAAAAAAATTGTAATTTTTTTATTTAAAAGTTGATGAGGACGGATTAATTTTGGGTTAAATTTAAAACTATTACAAGTAAATGATTTGATCTTGGCAGACACCATTAAAGTGTGATGAACTTATGGTTCTTCTTAGTAGTGAAAGTCGGTTAGCTGATCGATTTTATTTGACAGGATGACAGGATAAAGTGATGGTGGCTAGCAGATACAAAAATGAACTCATTTCAGGCTTTAATGAGAAATTCCTCACATCATAGCTCTACTATTCGATCTTCCAAGTCTGACGAGATGTAAAAAACTTTCCTCTTGCAGCCTTTGGAGTTAATAATATGTTTTACCTAACATATTAAAGTTCTGCCCATCTACTTAACTGAACTAAAGTGAACTTAGCTGTATTCTAACTGCATCAGCATCTATGTACGCAGGACAAGAACCTTGTTTAGGTATTACATTATCAACGACTAAATCTGCCATTTTTTAATGGCTAATTGTCAAATCAATTTTGTATTGGGAAGATCAAAGCAGATATCTTTCACAAATTACATACAGCATACGGTTTCGATGGAACCGTTTTAATAAGATTTAAATTTGGTTGACAGGGCGCAGGCAATTCACTACTTTCTGCCGTGAAATTCAGGCCAGGATTTCTATAGATATGATAATGATATTGTGAATGTCCCGAACTATTGTCAAATGAATTTGTTTGCAGATGACGCTCTTTTATGGATAGATTCAAATGAAATTACTGACGCTTGGAATAAATTTAAAAGTGATTATAGAAATATTAAAATGTACTGTGATATGAATAAACTAAAATTGAATTTAAATACGACAAAATGCATGATAATAGGAGAATGAGAATCAGGAATTACAAACATAAATTTAAGCGGAGATGAAATTGAAACAGTCAAAGACATGAAATATTTAGGTGTCATTATAGACCATAATTTGAATATGAAAAGGAATGCGGAACACGTCACTTGAAAAATGTCAAAAATTGTGGGTTTTTTAGGAAGATACCGAAAAAAAATTTGACACACAAACTCGTTTGACACTATACAAATGTATGATAGGATCTATAATTAATTATTGCAGTACCATTTTATATTTTCGCATCTTTGGTAAGTCGCAAGACAGCGTACAAAAGGGTACCCGCTTATAATCAGCTATATTCTTAGTAGAGGGATTTGAAGAACTGTCACACAACCAAAACCCAGCTAAGAATTAATATATGAAGAAATAGAAGCTTTCTGATAATGTGAATCATCGTATGAATGACACTCAATGAAGGAAGGAATTAAAAACACTGATAGTGATTCATACAGTCACGTATATCCTAGCATAGGAAAAATTATAGGGAATCGAAACTTTAAACTAAGATTGGGCTTAGGGTTTAGGCTCCCGGAACTGAAAATGGTCAAAAATCCGTTTAATTACATTGTTGGCGATTCAATTGAATTTAAGAAGTTAGATTTTCAGTTCAGCTATTTAATATTTTTCATCCTACAAATTTACGACCATTAAATAATACTGACACAAAGGCAATCACTTGAGTCACCTCAACGTATTACAATCATCTCTCATTGTTGAGACTGCTGATAAGAATAACAAACAATAAATTTTCAAACACTAAATGAGTGATGCAATTTCTGGTGATCCCATAATTGAATTTCATTGATAAGATAATTTTAATAGTTATTTAAAGACAAAACAATATTAAATTTAATGTAAAAATAACTATTTTCAAAATTGACAGAACATGACTCAAATATGTTAATAGGTTAAGGTCATTTAAAACATTACCATGACCTTTCATAGCTTATATTTTAAGCTCAAATTTCATTTAAAATTTTGAATTTTCAATTCTGTTCTTTGACTGAAAAAAATACATTTAATTTCAATATCATATCAGTCAAATGTAACTCAGTAGTTAATTCATTTAAGCTTTGTCAATAAATTTTATGATATCCCTCCATTGTTTTCATAACATTTCAAGTTGATAACAGTCAATTTTCAAGTTTGAGTACATTTAATTTAAGTTAAGTTTAGTGTGATTTTTTTATTTTTTTTTGTTTTGACATTACAGCTTTAATAATTTTTGCTGGTACTGGAATTTTCACTGTTCAATTAGTGATAAGATTATTGAATGTCGAAATTGGCTTTTATGAATGAATGAGTGAGATGATAAGACTTAATTGTGGTTTTTTTATTTATTATGATGGGTTATCACCTAATTAAGTCATAAAAATGTACTTAAATTGTCATTTTTTTATTTAATTGGATTGAAATTGACAAGAAAATTGGAGTCAAAAACGGATTTGTAGGGCAAAAAAATGCGAAAATTTCACTGAAATTGACTTTTCAAGAAGCAAAAGTACCATTTAATGGATTGTATTCATTTTTTTTCAGCAGGATACAGCGTGTTTTCAATAAAATTTAATACAATACCCTGTTAATTCAATTCAAAATGATGATTTTGATATCTCGCTAATGGCTTGACGTGCCTTTTGCTTAAAATTATGATCAAACTTCGTTATTATTGCTGTCAATAAAAATTATCACTTATTTTTTTTTGTATCTTATTTATTTGTTTACTGTTATATTTGCGGAATTACTTCGCATTTTTTAAATTTTATTAATTTTTTTTTAACAATAACAAACAATGTAAATATTTTTCACACAAGTTCTATGCCACGTGTCACCGTTTGACCATGTGCTTGAATTTTGTATTCTAATCACCTCAATCTCTAAGTAAAATTTCTACCAACCTTAAGCGCATTTCTGTTGATTTAGAAAAAATGCGAGGAGTGTGGGCCGTTATGCTGTCCGTCTGTTTATGTCAATTCAATTTGGCCGACTTATCAAAATTTTCTTGAATGGTGGAATTTTTCAAAATGATTTTGAATGAATTTTCAAAATGGCCAAATTCCATGAGTAGAAATGCGCTCGTGTATATCGTTTAAAATCACGTTCCAAATTTTTTTTTGTGTATTCCAATTCCACGATTACACTCATAGAAAAAAACCTCAAAACACTTTAATTTAAGTGACAAACGATCTTGACCCAATTTCATCTTAACAATGAGTGATGAGTACTTTTTTGACATAAACTCATTTGTTCATTACAGTAATTTCAAAATATTTCTGAATTTGGTCAAATTAGATAATTTGGAGTGAAAAAAAGTGGAAATTTCCCTGTTATCAATTGTTTAACTTTGCCAAATAAAACGTAAACAAACATTTTTTTTATTTTGCTTATTAAAAGTTCAAAGAAAAAAGTCAACAAAGGGCATTCACTCACATTAAAATGTTGTTTTGTTTAACTTTTGCGTTATTTTTTTATTGTGGCTAATTATCACTTGCAAATTTTCAATGAAATCACATGTTTTTTTTTATTATCTGATAAAATTTTGACACAAAATTGATGAGACGATTAAAAATCACGTACATTTCATTAAAAATTTATATCAAAATCACGAGATTGGATTGGAATTTAGGTTGAATTGTGTGGTTTCAATTAAATTTTTACGAAGCAAAGTTTTCCTTTGAAATGATTTTATATTTTTAAAGCATTTCTGTTGATATTGAAAAAAATAATGTGAGTGTTGTGCGCTTTCTTAAAGTCCGTCAGTGCCAAAGTCGCTAGTCATTAAAAAAGTCGCCAATGAGAAAAAATGGTAAATTCTATCCATTGAAATGCGCTCGTGTTTATCGTTCACAGCCACGTTTAATATTTTTTTTTATTATTGATGATCTTTTCGTTGAAATCTAAAATGATTGATTAAATTCCTTTTTTTTATTAATGACTTTTTTTATAATACTTTTTTCCTTTAATTTTCCAGCTAAAATACGCTTATGAGTTGTTGGATGAATTTTGTAAATTACCTGATGACATCAAGGAACTGTATTTGCGTAATGGAAGCAAAAATCAAGGTTACGTGAAACCGAATCAGGAGAAATTCGGTAAATCCGGTGAACTTCGTCACGCATTTAATATTTGCGCATTTGCTGATAATGGCTTGGATTTGCCCGAGGATCCGGTGCCAGGATTTCAAGAGCACATGGCTGATTTGGCAAAAGAATTTAAAAAATTGGCCAAATTCATATTGCAAGCCATGGCTGTTGCCCTAAATTTGCCTCATGGATTCTTCACAGAATCACATCAGCACATGTTGGGAGGTGAAAATCAAAATTGTACGACATTTCGCTTACTTTACTACCCGCCGTTAGTTGAGGATGATGGAAAATGTGAACTTGTGAAGGGAAGTTCAACGTACAGTTATCAGAGATGTGCCTTGGATAGATTAGATATCCGATTACCTGACGATGAAACTGATAACGAAGAATTGCTGAATCAGAATGTCACGCGATGTGGGCCACATTGCGATTATGGGACATTTACCTTGTTAGCACAGGATTCTGAAGGTGGATTGGAAGTCAAGTTACCGGGATCTGAAAAATGGCAACGTGTCGGACACTTACCCGGAGCAATTCTGATAAATACTGGTGAATTGTTATCCCTGTGGACGCACGATAAATTTCCAGCACTTGTAAGTATTTTTATTTAATTTCATATAAATTTCAATTCATGACCTTAATTTCATTTCACAGCCACATCGTGTCATAATTCCAAAACAGCAATACATTAGAAATAGAGGAAGACATTCAATTGCATTTTTCTGCCACCCCGATAATGAAACAAACATTGTTCCAATTGATGAACATCACACACTTGCCTCACAATCACAACACGATGCATCAAGTTCAAGTACAGAAAGCATCGAGCCGCCAAGTAAAGGACGAAGAAAGAGCTCATTGAAAAATGCCAAAATAAAGTAAGTTGACTGTCATTTGAAATTTAATCGTGTGTTATATTGATATTTTTTTGTAAAAAAAGATTTGTAAATTTATTTCAGAATCTACAATGCATATCAACACGTACAAAAGAGATTTAAGGAAACGTATGCCTCGTAATTTGGACATTTTCATACAAAAAAATCAAAGAATTGTGATGTGACATTGGCTCTTTTTCCTTCAAACAGACATCTTTACTGAAATTTCGTAACGGTTTTTCTTACTGAAATTCATTTAAACTGCGCAAAATAAAACTTTTTACTTGAAATGTACTTACCTTCACTGATTGCTTTGCTACAAATCTTTCTTTTTTTCATTAAATTTTTCATTTAAGGAATGTTCAATTTTCTTTTTTTTCGCTTCTATTTCAAACAAAATTCTAGAATAAATTTAATTAGACTTTTGAAATTGTATTTTTAGGAGATTAATTGTAAATTTTATTGGCCAGTTTACGCTATAAATGAAATTATTTAAATAATAAATAAATAAAAAAATGGAATAAGATTAAATTTTGTATTCATTTCAATTGTAATCAAAATTGAAGGCTTTACATTGAAAATTCTGACTCCAAAAAGATAATTTGCTAAAATTTATCACATTTTTGGCACAATTTTCAAAAAAAATGATTCATTGAGATTGCAAAGACCTTAATCGCAGTTAAACATTAACGTTAAATTTAAAAAAAAAAGTATAAAAAAAGTTGAATGAAAAACAAAGTTCTGGACATTTCTTAGGAAGTTATTAACTTCTAAAATAAACTTTTATAAAAAGTAGATGGCTAACTAAAAAGTGAAAAACAAGAAGCTTTCAAACAAAATAAAGTATTTGAGATTAAACACAAATTTGTTAAAAGTTGAATTTTGAGTATTAACTGACACATATTTTTTGAATAATTACTTTTGCCCTCACTCACAAAACTGATAGGTGTTTTATCAGCAAAGGAAGACAAAATTCAACTTTTAACAAATTTGTGTTTAATCTCAAATACTTTATTTTGTTTGAAAGCTTCTTGTTTTTCACTTTTTAGTTAGCCATCTACTTTTTATAAAAGTTTATTTTAGAAGTTAATAACTTCCTAAGAAATGTCCAGAACTTTGTTTTTCATTCAACTTTTTTTATATTTTTTTTTATTTTTTACTTTTTAGTTTTATTCAATGTTAACCTTTGAGTTTCAAGTCGATGTGTTCACATTCTGTTAAGAGAATTCATGTGTGTGTAAAAAAAAATTTTTTTTTCATGTTCGTGTTAGGTCTTTGGTGTCTTCGGCAAAGTTGTAGCTTAGGTAAAGGAGATTTTGAAAAAATATTTTTTTTTTGAATTTTCCGGAATTTTCGTGGAAATTTTTTGAATTTTCACTAAAAGTTGTATGGCAACTCTATTTTTTTATATGGACACCCTAGTCCAAATTTTCAGCGGACCTCGGCCAACGAAAATAAGGCATAGTTTCAGAAGAAACTATGGGTCTACGAAGCCCCAAAAAGGCTGTAGCGGTGTTTTCGTAGGTTGAGCCGTCGATCTGACTATATATAAAAGTATTATAATTAAAGCGATGCCTTAATTTTCATTCATCAAAAAATAAAATTAGTGTTCAATTCAAAAAATTGTACTGACATGAAAAAAATAGTAGAGAGGGTCAAATAATTTTTTTGATTGAAATTCATTGAATTTTCAGCTTAATTTAAACTCATATTACAATTTAATGACCACAATTCCACGTAAACGAACATCATTGAACTTGAAAATGGTTTTGGATTCATTTTATGTTTTTTTTTCCATTAAAATGACAAAAATACAAAAAAATTTGTTTACAAAGCGAATAATTATTATTCGATACATCATTTTTATTATCACACATTAGCCTTATCTGTTTTGCTCGAGTTTTTTTGTAATTTTTTTTTGATGAAATACAATAGAAAATCGTCTAGACACTGTGGTGATGATGATGATTATGAGGATTTCCATTTAAATAATGTGTCTATTAAAAAAAAGTACTCCCAAAACTCTAAAAAAAATGTTGACAACACAAATCTAGAATAATTGTGATGAAATGTGATACAATCCAAACAATTTTTTTATCAAAATAATTTAATTTAATTGAATTTCTTTTGAAAATATGTTGATTTTAACTGAAATTGTTGAATTTTCAATGTTAATTGCATAATTTAAGGAGTTAATTTTTGCAAATTTAATGCAAATTCAATGTTTTCACAATCTGAGATGATATTTCAGGGTCATAACCCACATACAAGACTGCTATTCATTGATATTTGATGTTTTTAAATGTAAATTTAATTTTAAGGTAAGATGAAGGTTATATATAAAATCCTAAAAGTATGCAATGAAAATATCATGAAATGAAATAATTTGATCATGACCATTCTCAATTTCAAATTCAACGTTATTTTGTGTAAATATTTTGACAAAAAACACACACCTTTAAAATTTAGTCTAAGAATAAACGAATATCGACTTAATTTTAGTCTCCTCAAATATTTGTTGTTCTATTAATTATTTTTACTTTTATTTTTTTTCTTACGTGTATGTCATTAACACACATTTTTTTACGATGTAATTAATGCAATTTTGTGTGTGTTTTATTTTTGCGAGACTTTTTGCTTGCTTGCTTGCTTGTATAGTGATAAAAATTTTATATTTTTTTCGTTTTTAGCCTAATTTTACTTTAATAGAGGTTTATGTTATGCTTGACGTTTCCTAGTCCAGTCAGATAAACTAGATGAAGAATTTTTATTTTATTTGATGATTTAGATTACTTTTAAAAAAAAAAAGCGAGATAAGAATTCAAAAAAGTTCTCCAAATCCTCCAATTTTTGAAATTAAGGCTAAAATTCCCTCTTAAAACAATTTTTGAAAAAAATGCGATTTCAAGTTTTTAGACTGTCCTTAAATTTTTACAAGGAAAAAGACACTTGTATCGAGATTTTTCGATTGAACTCTCCAGAGAGTGCTGAAAGCTGATTTTGTGATTTACACGGAGAAAAATATGTAAAAACAGCAATAAAATTAAAATTCAGGGAAAAAATCGTTGATGACCTTTGAAACGTGTCAGAGAGGAGTCAGGGGTTCAGAAAATCCCCTTCCCGAGGCGGCCAAGGTCGTTGATAACTTAAGTCTAGTGATTACAAGATTATTCCAGTTTTTTGTCCGTGGTAATTTTGAATGAAATTTCATTTGAAACGAAAAACCGTTATTTTTCTTTTCTTCTAGGTCAACTCAATTTAATTTAGACATTTACGACCATGATGATCTTTACAGATTATAACAATGAAAATGCACTTAAAAAAGGCTTTCAGAATTACTTTTTCAATTTCATTGTAAAAATTGTATCAAATAATAAAAAAAAATTGGAACAAACAAACAAAATAAAATTTAATTTAAAATCAATAACTTTAAAATAAATAAATACAACATCAATAAAAATAATAATAATAATAATGATATGAAGAAAAAAAAGAAGAACATTACATTCATGAATTGTGTAGGAGGATTTTAATTTTTTTTTGTGCTAAACGAATAGTAAAAATGAAATAATAACTCTTCTTCTTCTTATTTTCAACATTAAATTTACTGTGCTACAAACAATGATGAAGAAAATACGAGTAAGTAGTATTCGAAACTCATAATAGTAAAAATAATCTAAATTGAACTTTTATTTTATTACAGAACTATCGATCTCATCATTAAATGTATCAGCCTACAAACACTGTGTTTTTTTATTATTCTGTAAAATGAAGATAAAATGAAAGGGAGAAAGAGAGAGAGAAAAAAATAGACAATAGAAAAATAATGAAAGTAAAAGTGTTTATTGTAGCACTTATTTGGATTTGAATTGGATTTTATGGATGATAATAAGTTTTAAAGGTCTTCTTTTCAAGGTTTAAAGGGAAAATATGCATGTTATAAGGAGGTGGTATCATATTCTTACTATAGTTCAAACTTGACGAAAGTCTACAAAAAAAATTAACGAAAGGCTCCAAAAAACTTAACGAAAGGCCTCAAAAAACTTAACGAAAGTCTTCAAATTGCTTAACGAAAGCCTTCTAAAAACTTAACGAAAGCCTTAAAAAAACTTAACAAAAGTCTACAAAAAATTAAACGAAAGCCTTCTAAAAACTTAACGAAAACTTTCAAAAAACTTAACGAAAGACTTCAAAAAAATTTAACGAAAGTCTATAAATATAAATTTAAATGCACTCATAAAATAATTCATGCTTACGTTTTCTAATTTTTTTTTATTTTTATGTTTTTAAGTTATAAAACTCAAGTTACGTCAGAAAAATTTAATAATAATCCAATTGTAGAAATTGTAAAAATGTCGTAAAAAGAAAAGCAATAAAATAATAAAAATAGTTCTGTATTTGATGTAAACCAGGATGTCACTTCCCTATTTTTGTATTTTATTAAAAAGCAAAAAAAAAATAAGATAATCACTTTAATAATTTAATGAATTTATTTTTTATTGAACATTTGAAATAGAAATATTAAAAAATATTTTTCTTTCTACATCTTAACAAAGTATTTTTTTTAATTCAAAACAAAAAAATATTGAGACAAAAACAAACGTGATGCCATAAAAATTTGTGTGAAATCATCGCAAAGTCTTATATTGTGTCTGCTTTATTATTGTGAATTTTTTTTTATACATTTTATTACAAATCGGAAAATTGAGGTCAAATCATTTGATCACAGTTTAAAGAGAACATTTTTCTTTTTATATATGAATTTTATTGTCGCTAAAAAAAAATTTAAACGATTTTATACCACCTTCAAAAGTGTTTACACATTTCACAGAAATTATTGGTGATAATGATGACGGTGAGAAAAAAAAAATTTCATGTAAATTAATTTAAAAGACGCCATGCCACCACGTTGATAATTTATTAAATGAAAAATTAAATGTCACACACGTTTCGTTTGGAGAAGGACAGGGGAAGATGTTGTTTGCAAAATTCATGATAAATGTGAAATAATCAGTAATTTTAAGAAATTTATGAATGTCAAATCACGTTTTCTGTGAATTTTTATATGAGACATGGAAGAAAGAATTTTATAGTGAAGATACGTCATTTGGAATTTAATTTGAATGTAAATAATAATTATTTACTGCAAATTAAAGATTCACGTATTATTTTGATTGGAATTGGAAACTCTGTAATTGAAATTATGAAGAAATTTCATTGAAATTTCAGCGTTGCCAATTTTTTGTCGATGATCAAAAATTTTATATTTTGAATAAAATTTTCAAAATGACCGTTAGAAATTCAAAATTAATCAAAAATGGGTTAATTAGCAACCCTCTTTGACCTTATTTTTCCATGTCATTGACATTTCATCACACATTTCATGCTTTTCTCCATCCTGAATTGAAAAGGATTCATTACTTTTCATAAACATTCAACCCACAAATTAATTTTCAAGAAACTACAAGAATTTACTTATTTTCTTACAAAATTAACCTGAAGACATTATTTTCCGTTAAGAAATGAATTTCCTCGCAGAATTTAAAATCATTTTCTTCCAATGCAAAACCACCCACACAAAATCACGTACTATCTTAACCTACTCACAAACAAGCACAATCTCATTTCAGTAAATAAATTTTCATTCATAAAATTCTAGTTAAAAAATCACCTGTTGGCATCGTGTGTGTGTGTGTGTGTGTACCTGAGTAAGTCTGACGTCATTGATGCAACATTTTCTTTCTTTCTTTCAATGAACAAACAAAGTTCGTCAATCAAAGAGCAATTCATCGGCTTTGTGTGTACATACGTGTGTGTGTGTGTGTCGTGTGCGCTTTCATTGAAATGGTAAAGCATGCGCAATCAGTAATGACCGGTATATTTTTTCCTTATAATAATCATTTATATTAATTATCATGATTTTAGAAATCCTTTTACTATGAAAAAAATATCTATAATAATAAAAAAAATTCATGTTATAAATATAATTTTATTTTTCTTTAAATAAAGAGACAATAAATGTGGGTGGACTTCATTTTCATACACCTTTTAATCCAAATGTCCAATTAATTTCGATTCATATTGACATAAGACATAATTGAGACAAGTCATATCACGATTCATTGAAGGGTGGTTAATTGCTTCAATTGAATCAAATTTCATTTTTTCTTACACAATTTTTTTATTACAAAATATTGTCGTTTATTGAGTATTTAAGAAGAGAAATAAATAAAATGAAATATAATTCAATTATGATTGCGCTTGAATATGAATAAAAATATAAAAATTATGACCGTATTCAAGTTTTATGATTATACACTTTGATTTTTATTTCATTGAGTGAGAGACTCTCTTTCATTTTATTTAGTGAAGGCGCTTAAAATGTAACAAAAACGAGTTTTGATGCGTTTCTTTTTATTATTACACATGTGAGTAGTGATAAAATTATGATTATTATTACTATTAAAATATATGTTGATGATGATGATTACACGGAAAAATATTTTTGGAGTAATGCATCCTAATGACATGGGTGCTGAAATTTATGAAATTACATGAAAAAAGTAAGTTTCTTGATCATTTTTCTTTTCTAATAAATTATTTATAACTTTTAGTTGATGATTTTAAGGGTTGAAAGGAATTGTTTATAGCATTTAAAGCTTAAAGTGAGCAATAAATTTCTTCTGACAATTTTTAAATACAAAAAATCTCATTCCTTTATTTATATATACATTCAATTTGAGTGAAATACAGGCAGAAAGTGCATTAAAAACAGTTCAAAGAAGTTTTTTGACCAAATTTATCAATAACTGCAAGAAAAACCAGTGCAAAAAGATCGTTTTTCAGTAATAACAATAATAACTTCCTTAATTCAAGTTTAAAAATAATTAAAAAAATTAAATAATCTTTTAAAGTGAAATGCCAGAAAACAATGAATCAGCAAAAAGAAAAAGGTTAAGACCAAAAGAAATACCTTATGAAGAGTTGTCTGAACGAAGCAACCGACGCAGGGCAGCTGAAATAAGATCCAAAACAATTACAACAGGCCCTTCAGCAACAAAAATTTTAACAACAACAACATCTCAAATATACACTGCAGAACAGGCATTAGCCCTGATTCAATGCCAAACTAACCAAAAACTCATATAAAATAATTAGAAAAGGACCTCGAGGGACAAATGATGGGGAATCTGAATATCCATCCTTTTATGCATTGCTTAAAGCAAAAAAACATTGTTATACGGAGAATGTCACCATAAAGAGTCAGGCGCTTCACTTCCACAGGAAGATTTATTGAATAAAAAACAAGCAAAGGCTCAAGAGGAATATTGTGAGGAATTTGCTTCATAGTAACTCTAAAATGAAGAAAGTCACTTTAAGACAAAGTCCATCGCATTCGTTTGCAAAATACCATAAAATATGCGAACAAATCTAAACTGTTCAAAAAGTGAAAAGTATTCTATGGATTTGTAAGAACAAATTGGTGAGTAGAGTGCAGAAATCAAGAGCGATGAGAAGCGATTCAGAAGGAGAACCACCAAGATCACAAACACCCAAGGAGAAAAAAGAGGCAACGAATGGAAAAAGACGTTCAAAAAGTTGCAAATAAATAAGACGATTGTAATTAAATGTAAACATTGTAAAAAATTTATAACAATTTAAAATGAAAAAAAATGATTCATGAAATTATAACTGAAAAAATACATTATTAAGTAAATAAAATTGAAGTTTAATTAAAGACAAATGCAATTAAATAATTTTATTTAGGTGAAATTATAATTAATCAAATTCTATAATACTAAATTCGCCTAGAACCTATCCCACAACCCTTACAGTATCGTCAAGAAACCACAACGCACCCTACAATTTTATGTTTTTAATACAAAATATTAATCAACTTAATTTCAGTACTCAAATTGTAATTTTAGCATGCTGTCATGTCATTTTTTTCTCAGTGTAATGATAATAAAAAATTTGATGCGTGTAAGAGTAAATAAAAAAAGAAACAAAAATGCACTAATAAAATAAAAATAACTGACAATTTAACGAAACTGAAAATGTGAGTAAATAAATAAAGAGTGCGACAAGAGGGGCGACAATGTCACATAATAAAGACATTAAAACGAAATAAATTATTCAATGAAAAAATGTTTCGGAATTCCTTTAATATGTGATAAAAAAATATTTTTGATAAAAATAAAATCATAATAAAAAAAATGAATAAAAATGTTCATTGTGAGACTCTCCTGAAGAATTTGTCAGAAAATTTTTGATTCAAATTCACTCCGTTTATTGAAAGTCCATAAAAAATACACAAAATTAATTTCATAACTAAATTAAAATCATTTTACTATGACAATTTTTTTTATTTTTTTTTTAATTTCATTCATTGTATTAAAAAAAAATATTTTACGCTAAAAATCATCTTTTTTTGTATTTTCTTTTTCCTTCATAGAAACACATAACTCGTAATAAGCGTGTCTGTAGTACTCATTACATTCATTTAGTCACATACACGTTGAAAAAAAATTCACTTTCTTCATCTTCTCTTTGATACAAACAACTTAGTTTACATCTTGCGTTTTAAGATGCCGGTCGATTATCTGCTCGCATTATAAAAAATTTTAATATTAAATTTAAAAAAAATCCCAAACACGTAAAAAATTTTATAAATGTGAAATATTTGTAAAAAAAAAAAATTTTGTGAGATAAAACATCAAAATAATAGTAAAAAAAAGTAAAATAAAATTGAGTGACACGATATAATAATAATAATATTTATATTTTATTATTATTATTTTTATGAATTTTGTTGATGTTTATTTGTGCGTAATTTGCGAAAGTAGTAAAATGATGAAAATATTGTTAAATTAAATAAATAAAAAAAGACATACTTGTTGAGAGATAAATGTAACAAATAACAAACAAAAAATCATTATTTTATATGTGTTTTATGATTGAAAACACTTTTTCTCGATAATAAATTTGTATGTTAGTGTGTGTTCTTATCTTCAAGTAAAATGAAATAAAATTTATGTCGAAATCAGGGTTCAAACAACTAAACTTTTTTTTGGTTGCTCAATTATTTGTTGTGATTTAATTCAATTTGTCATATGAAATTTTAAGTGACATTCATCAGTTGAATATGTAACACAAAAAAAAATTGAATAAAATTGTAATTTAACTCTTGTTATAGAGAAATTTTACACATTTTACAGTTTTTAGATGTCTGAAATGCAATTGATGGGAATTTAAGTGACGATGATTGAAATTTCGTTGAATTTATGAAAAAAATAACCAGGCAACTCCACTTGTGACTGTTAAAATTTTGTTTGGTACAAGGTGGAAATGCACCAAGTATTGATGTGTTTGAAAATTTCGCGGTTTTTGAAAATTTTGCAGTTTTTGAAAATTTCCCAGTTTTGGAAAATTTCGCAGTTGTTTAAAAATTTCGTGGTTTTTGCAAATTTCGCGGTTTTTGAATATTTTGCAGTTTTTTTTTAAATTTAGCGATGGTTAGAAAATTTCGCGGTTTTTGAAAATTTCGCAGGTTTTTAAAAATTTCGCAGTTTTTGAAAATTTCGTGGTGTTTGAACATTTTGCTATCAGAAATCTAATTTTTTTAAAAACCCGATTTATTTTCGGAGCACTCAAAACCCCTTGAAATGCATTCACTTTTTATCATATGTCCATTTTTCAAAAACAATTCATCATCAACAATAAAAATATAACTGCTTCAAAGGATTTTACTTGAAAATCAACAGAAAAACAACAAATATGTCAATTGCAACGACCCACATTTATTATTTACTATAAGCCACTTAATTTTCCATGCCTTTCTAAACAATTTAACACATTTATTTGTCTTTTTTTTGCACAAAATTTTCACAACACAAAAAATAAAATATAAATATTTAATGTTAACATTTTTTGTTGTTGTTTTGATGCTTTTATGTCAGCTTTTAAATAGTTTGATGATTGTTTTAATATTATTTCAAAAATTCCATCTCTCTCTCTCACTGCAAACTTAAAAAAATAAAATAAAATCCATTCTTCACATCATCCATATCGGCAACATGTTGTTTCATTTATTTATTTATTTATGTCTGAATAGTTTTTTTTTATACACGTATTTTATAATAAATATCATAAGAAGAACATAAGCCACCCGGTGTAAGAGCATGACGTATACAAGAAAAACTTTTACTAGTGACCACTTACTGCGTACTCGTATTTTTTTCTTTTTTATTTATCATTTAAAATGAAACTGACTAACTATAAACTGGTTGAGATTAGTAAATGGACGAAAACACACACAAATTGAGCCGGAAAATTTTTGTATATTGTTTATTTGTTGTTGTTGTTGTTAATGATGATAAAACATTTGTGCTGCGCGTTGTTCTCAGTACGCTTATCTATGTGTATTTACATACACACACACGTATGAACCCAAATAGCATATGTAAAGAATAAAAGAAACAGAAAATTTGTGTTTTGTTGTAACACTTCAAAAAAATGTGTATGAAGCAATGTAAAAAAAAAACAAAGTAATTCTTTTCAGTTACATTTCAAACGTCGCACTAACTGGACGTGTCTTTTTTATTACATTTTGATATTTAACTTAAATAAAAAAAAATAATAAAATAAAATTTAAATATTTGATAAGAATTTGTGTTTAATTAATAGTTGTGCAAAAAAAGTGACATAAATTGATAAAAATTAAAAAAAAAATTACAATGCAAATGATTCAATTTATAATTAAAATAAATTAAAAAAATATATTTAAAGTGAAATTCAAAATGTAAAATAAAATTTCAGAAAAATTACAACAGAAAATCATAACAAAATATTAAAGTAAAAAAAAATAATAAAAATTACAAAAAAAATATCCAAGGATTTGAAATTAATTCAGAAAAAAAAAATTAAAATCAGGTAAATTATTTCAAAAAAAGGTTTATGTCAATGTGAATTTTTCATTAAAAAAACAATTATCATTAAAATTTGTTTAAATTTATTCATTCAGAAAAAAAATAAATTATTGTTAAATTTGATTTGGTTTTCCTACGAATAGCAAGATTTTTGAGGGTATTAGATTCAAAATATAGGAAGAAAATTCAATTTCTCTGAAGAATTCTGGTCAAAAGCCATGAGATAATAAAAAAAAATCAGATAAACTAAAAATTTATTGAATTTCATTTCCTCTAATTTTCCGTTAAAAATAGGATTTTATTTCGATAAAAAAAAATATTAAGATTAAATGTTAAAAAATTTCATTAAAAAAAAACTTCTTTTTTTTGTAATTTAATTATAAATGGAGAAGAAAACGAAGAAAATCAACTTTTAATTATTTTCATTATCATTCTAGTGTTGTTGGATTTTTTTTCTGGTATTTGATAATAAATTAACGTCCGTGTATGTAAAATAAAATGTTGTTTTTTTTTGAATGGGATGAAAAACTGTTAATTCTTGTGGAAGAGATAAAGTTATTTAAAGTTCTTAAAAAAAAATGGAGAAGATTAATGTCAAGTGAAATGAGAATTTTGTAGAATTTTTTTCTTTCAGTTTCTTTGAATGAATTCAGGACTCTTTGAAAGTTTAGAAGAAATCTTAATTAAAGGCAAAGTGCAGTGAAAATAAGTTTTTTTTATGATTTTATTGCAATTCTTGCAGATTTGCAAAACATATATGAATATTATAATATATAATAATAATAATATATAATAATAACTAAAAATGCATCGAAATTTTCTGTAAATCGAAATTTTCAGTGCATCGAAATTTTCAGTAAATCGAAATTTTTAGTGAATCGAAATTTTTGTAAGTCGAAATTTTCGTAAGTCGAAATTTTCAGTGCATCGAAATTTTCAGTGTACGAAATTTTCAGTGCATCGAATTTTTCACTGCATTAAAATTTTCAGTAGATCGAAATTTTTGTAAGGCTAAATTTACAGTAGATCGAAAATTTCAGTTCATCAAAATTTTTAGTAGATCGAAATTTTCAGTAGATCGAAATTTTTGTAAGTCGGAATTTTCAGTGAATCGAAATTTTCAGTGCATCGAAATTTTCAGTAAATCGAAATTTTTAGTGAATCGAAATTTTTGTAAGTCGAAATTTTCAGTGCATCGAAATTTTCTGTAAGTCGAAATTCTCAGTGCATCGAAATTTTTAGTCTCTCAAAAATTGTTTAAATAATTCAATTTCATTGAGTGCAAACCCTTTTCATTTTGCATCATTATAATAATAATTAAGTGTAAATAGAGAAATGCCATTCTTGTAATGGGCAAGTGTATCATTTTTACAAAAAAAAAAAATAAATAATAAAATAAAATGCATTTCTTGTAAGTGTCCAGTTTCATTATTAACATTATTATTATTGTTATGAATGCCTGGTGTTTTTTAAATGCATTTTAATGTAGGCAATCAAATGACCAACAAACATTTCGTTAAGGTGACCACAAATCCATATTAATGATGTTAAAATTAAATAAATGGCAGATTTTTTTGTTATGAGATGAATTTCTTATTAATTTAAGAAATTTAAATTGATCTCTGGACTTGGACTTCGATTTACAAGAAAAATTGAAAATGAAGGTTTACTGGTCACCATATGAATTTTAATCAACACACCCACGTATAACTTTAAAATTATTGTTTAAATTACATTTTACTAGAAAATTATTATTATTATTAATTTTATTTTAACCTTTTTCTTACACTTTGCACTTTAATCTTATAACATGCACTTGTACGTTTTATTCATTTCTTTTACAAACTTAAATAAAATGACAATTTTTTCTCTGTATTTTGAGTTTTGTTTGTAATCAGAGATGGAAATCGGTATTTTTTTTTGTATCCAGTTTACTAAATTTTTTCAGCTTTAACTCAAATACTGTCGAGTCTTCCTCTTTTGACATCATATCTCGTGTCAGAATTGTCGTTACGTAAAAATCAACTGCAAATCTGATTGAGCAATGTTGAAATGAAAATGGAATCTTTTTTTTTAAATGGAATCTAAACCCGGCTCCCCGCATCCCTGAATTTTAGAACACATTACATCAGGATTAAAAAATTATGTCAAGGAAATATATAAATGATATGAAAAACACAACATGGTACTTGTAGATTATTTATTTATTTTTCTTGTTGTTAGTTTTTTTTTTCTTTCTTGAATTCACTTTTTTTCAATTGTTCTTCATCTTCTCTAAATCATGCACGTACTTTATAATGGATGAATGTTTGAAAATTTTTTTCATCGCCTCAAAGTTCAATGTCTGATTTATCATCTCAAACTTTTTATTTTCTCTTCAAATTTCAAACAATTTTCTCCTTAATCATGAAAATCATGTAAAAATTTGATTACCTGTGTAATTTTTTTTTCCTTAAAAAACATCTAAATTAAATTTGTTTGTCTCTCGTGAATTGTGAAAATTACTTCCTGCTTCTTAAATTTAAATTTAAAATTAAACATTTAACAGATGTGATGATGATGTTAACTTTGACTTAAAACGATGAAATTTCATTAAAATTTCTTTTTTGTTCAAAAACATCTCAATTTATCATTTTTCACACGAAATCCACTCACGTTTTCATGATATTCAGATAAATATTGAAAAGAATATAAAAATTTTACATTTCTTTTCATTTTAATTTTTTTTATCATTTAAAAGTAAATTTCATTTAAAATAAGTTTTTTTTTATACTTAATTTCTTTCAAGAGTACTTTGCAACATCAATCCTCTTGTCAATAAGAAGCAAATTTAATTACTTGTTTGTATAGTTTTAATGACAGTCAGAAGTTTTTTTTAATGTATTTTAAATAGTAACATTTTAATTAATTTTTTAAGAAACGTTTTTTGTGTTTTTAAATTAAATGAGTGTTTAAAAGTTGCGAAATGAGATTAAGATTGAAATGGGAAATAGGAAAGTTTTTAATTTTATTGAATTTGAAAACAGAACCGGAAAAAAACCAAAAGTTGAAATTGAAAACTTAAAAATCGATTCTCCCATAGATTTTTAGCGATTTTAAAGTGTTCGGTTCGATCGCCAATTTTATAATAGATTTCTATCGATTTTGAAAAAAATAAGAGCATTGGGCGTGGCCCGTGCGTCCGTCGGTCGGTGTCAATTTCAAAATGGCAGAATTTTGAAAAAAGGCTGACTTTTACAATAGCTCTAAAAAACTATGTATCGTTAATTATTCGAAAAAAAACACGTATGGCAAAAAAAAAATCATAGGCCTGAAATCATTAATATATGGGGACTGATTTGCCCTATTCTTCACAAGCGTAACTCTTTGCCAGATCTTCTGCGATCTCACTGCCATGTAGAGCACTATGTGAGGGTGCCCACGAGATAACAACATGTACACCTGCATTGTTCAGATCCCGGATTAGTTTCTTGATTTCGAAAACACACGGGTGTACACTTTTGTCCAGTCTGCACGACTGCATTGCTTCGACACTGCTCAGACTATCTGTTATCAAAAAGACAGTTTGACTCTCATTTAAATCATAAAATGATTCACATGATAATTGGATTGCAATGATCTCGCAAGTAAATATGGATGCTGGATGTGTGTGACTCAGACTTGTATTTGGAGTACTGGGATTAAAAATTCCTAAACCAGCACCCTCATCTGATAGTGATTCATCTGTATAGACGACAAGATCAGGTCTCACATTTTCTTTGCGCTGCAAAAAAGCGGACTGAATTACAGACGGCTATAGTTCCTTTGGAACCTTCTCGATTGCATGTAAGATCTATCACCGGCATAGTCATCAAGACTTCAAACTCAAAGTGATACATGAACTTTAGTTGCAAGGGTAGTAAGAGCAGCAACTTCAACTGCAAAAACTCCACAAGTCGGGGGTGGTGCGTATTAACACTAGTTAGCTTTTCGTATGACTCTAAAACCAAATTCTTCCGAGTCATTAAGGCAGTCAAAATAAAATTACTCACCAAGTAAGAAAATCTTACGGACAGTGAAGGTACCATATGGTATGATGAAGCCCCTTGCTATTCTTAAAACACTCCATTGGCTAAAATTTTTTAAAATTCATGAACTCTATACATAAATATGCACTTGTTTATACCGTTCATGATTTCGTTTTTCATTTATAAGCTTTCATTCGAAAAACATAAAAAAATGTAAAAACGAAAAAATTCAAAGCTCTTACCTTTTGGAATTTCCAGATGCCAACCCTTAGGTTTTTCAGGTTTCTCTAATATTTTTCTTAATCCCAGTTTTAACTTCTAAAAAATTGGCTACACTGGTTATCAGTGTACAATTTTTTCATACAAATATATGAAGATTAGATATTCTTAGACATCCTTCCCCTCCCCCTCGTAGTTCCATCCATGCTGTACATTATCCTTAATTGAAACTTCATGAACTCTGAATTGACGTCATTTCAGTGGTTACGACAACATTTTTTGACTTGACTTGATTTTTTTTTTATTTTTATATACAACAACTAGTCGATTCAATGTAATAATTTATCACACAATGCTGTAAATGTCATCGAATTGTTTTTTTTTTTTAATTTAATACATAAAAAGATAGATTATTAACAAAAAAAATCAGAAAAAAGTCATAAAACAAAAAAAAACAAGAAATTTGCGTGTAACTGCCATGATTAATGATCGGATTAATTCACTGCAATGAAATCAAAGAAGTTACTTGAAAATTGGGAGAAATTAACATTGAACCACAATTTCACAAAAATTTATATTTTTAATATTGCATCAACATTTTTAGACGATTACTCATTTAAATTTATTTTTTTGTCAATATCTGTTGGAAATTTTTGAAATATTTACATAATTAGGTTTGAATTTGATAAAATTAATTAAAATTCATAAATTTAATATCAACCTGTATAACCAAAATCCATTTCATTTCATTTCATATCAATTTCGTGCAAACACGCACATCATCATTCAAAATTTAACATTAAATTAATTTTCGAATCAAAAATTGCAATAATAAATTAATAAAAAAAATTTTGTGCCCGGATCCGTAAAAAGTTCATATTAATTTTTTTTACTACACATTTTTTTTAAAAAAAATTGTGTCAAACACAGAAATTAAATCACATTTAACTTTTAAAAATGATGATGATGCGATAATTATCAATAAAAATACCATTTTGATAAATTGAAGTCATTTAGACACATTTCAGACAATGTATTAATTTGTCACAATGTGACGACACAACACACATAACACTGACTCACTTTTGACATTGAGATCAATAAATGAATGAATGAATGGATGGTGAAATAAGCAAAAAAAAAAATTAACAGAAAAAGGGTATAAATTGTGTGGGTGGACATTCATTTATAAATAAATCGTTGGTTTTTTTTTTTGTGTTATTAATTTTCTTTCACTGTTTTTTTTTTAAGTGGCTACGTACAATGTTGTGATATAATAGAGATTAAATTGACATAAATGGATAAAAACATTTATTTAATGTGAGTTCAAATTAAATTTTACAACATTGGTCTTGTGATATATTTTTTTTTACAATTCATTTCTGGAAATGTGTTGTACAGGATTTTAAAATTAAAAAAAGACTTTCTTTTTAATTTTCTATTAAGAGATATGTAATTAAAACAGAAATAGAGCAAAATTGTAATGGTTTTTTTTTGAAAATAAGTCCAGAAGATGATTCTAATATTATTTAACCCTTTCGGTCCTTTGTCCAATATATTGGACAAACTTTGAAGAATTTTTTAAAAATATTTCCTTGTTTTTTAAAAAAAAAATTCCGATGCCAATATTTCACTTAACATCTTGTCTCTTCAAAAAAAAATTGGCTCCCGAAATAACGGTTCCTATCAGAATGTAAATAAGCAATCTTATCAGTCATGTCTGTCATTTCCCTAAAAATTGAAGTAACGTAAATTTATGGGTAAAAAAAAATATTAAAAACCAATAATATTTAAGCGTGGATTTTTTTGGACATTCATTTAACCTTAGATTTTGAGAGTCAATCAACAATTAAATGAAAATCATTCAGGAAAGAAAAATAAAAGTGAAAATATGTTTGTCCAATATATTGGAAATCAGGACTCAAAGGTTGTAACTGTTTGTCCAATATATTGGACATCGGGACTCAAAGGTTGCAACTGTCGAGTCATATGCCGAAGAAAAAGAATGTTTTCCGATAAAAAGATGTAAATTAATATCCTTATATTAAAAAAGAATAAATTTTATAAGCTTTTTCATTGAATTTATAAACCCAAATCGAAATTTCAATATATTGTACAACATCCTTTGAGTCCCCATGTCCAATATATTGGACAAACAATTACAACCTTTGAGACCTGATGTCCAATATATTGGACATTCTGTTTAAGGATGAAGGATCACTACAAAAAATCTGTAAAAAATAATTTAACACCTTCTAACCCATATAAGTAAGAATTTATATTCAAAAAAAATCTAGGTCTTTTGGTTTAGGCTCAGGTCTGAAAGGGTTAATTTAAATGTACTCTTTTTTCTTTTAAATACTTTTAAAACAGCTGAATTTGAAAAAGAAAAAAAAGTGAGACAAGGAAAAGTTAAAGTTTTACATTTAATTTGAAAAGTAGAACATGATCAAGGGTGTCAACTAATTATTTGAAAGGGGGACTTAAATTGTTTTCTTAAAATCGTATTTGGATTAAATCAATTTTTTTTAAACTTAAAAGAGCCCGTAGAGCAAAAAATAAGCTTAAGGCCTTACTTTTAAATATCTTGAACTGCAACTTATAAGAGCATGTTTGAAACACAAAGTCCCGTTTTTCTAAAAATTTTGTATGAGAAAGTTGTAGGTTCTTAAATTTTTTTACAAGTTTGCAAAAACCTTGAAAAATTCTCTGTCTGTTTTCACCCATTCAGACACCGTTTTAATTTTCACATATTCCACAAAAAATTTGACCAATTTATTCGGAACAAAGTTGCCATACATCATTTTTGTAGTCTTTTAACATAAAGATAAGTTTTAAGTGTGAAACTAACCAATTCAAGTCAGTATCAGTCATTTTTACCTTGGTACACAAAGCACCTTCCAACCACTCGTTCAAAAGACTTCAGTACTCCATTTTTGTGCCACTAAGCTCGGCAAGATATCAATCAACTCGTCGCCTCCGTACTTCAATAACTCAGCAGGTATTTTATTTAAACCAGTGGCTTTGTTATTCTTGAGCGAGTTGGGAGCTTCTACAGTTTCTTGACGCATGGGAGAGGGACACAGAGTTGTGTGGCTTTTCTAGATCCAGAAAACTCGTTGTATCGATTTCACTATTAACACACTCGTTCAACAGTGCGGTAAAATGTTCACACCATTTGGCTAGAACATCCGTCTTATTGGTAAGCAGTCTGTCGTCTAATGCTCTGCACATATCTCTTGGGTTGCAACCTTTACGCGGTCTTGTACAACTTTCGGGATTCATTTGCACTGTGAAGTTGTTACAGCTCAGATAGCGTCCTATTTTGAAGGTCACGTTTCTTGCGTTTATGGACACGTTTTTCTTGGGGTCTTAGGGCTCAATAGTGCTCTTCTATGGATCTCGTATTGTATTTTATTTCCTTCATACGTGCTTCATTTCTTCTTTCTGTGACCTCTGCATACTCGTCATCGAACAAAATAATTCGGGCGTTTAGTTTTACGTAGCTCAGGTCCGTGCTTGCTTCATTCTTCTTCCACTTGATGCCATGTTTCATCAGCTGAGCCTGTTTCAGGATGTTGTTTGGCGAGTCTCTCTTCCATCTTCTGTGTAAACGCATCTTTAACTCTCGGATCATTCGGGTAATCGCGACGTCTTTGCCCATGAAAATAAATACATGTGACTCTTTAGTTGACACCCCTTCAATGTCTTTTGACCAAAGTCTGGAATAATGTTATTCAAAGCACATTTTAAAAAAGAGTTTAAAATAATAATAAAATAAAATAAAAACTCAACGAAATACATCCCAATAAAAGGAAGAAAAGAAGAGAATAAAAAAAAACATTAGAAGAAAATTGTTTAAACTATTTCCCATTGTAAAAACTTTAAATTGTAGATTAAATTCAATTTCATAACACTACATAAAAAAACTTTTTAAATAAATGTTTCACTTTGTCAGTTCTATCAAAAAAATCAAAGTAGTATTTAATTTTTGCTGTATATTAAAAAAAAATATGTGTAAAAAAATCAGATAATAGAGAGATAAATTTTTATTACATCACAGGTTTTTTTTCTTCGGTTGAATTTAAGAAAAAATAAAATTATGATTGATACATCAATGGATAATTTTACATACCCTTTTACGGAAAAATTACAATGTAACATGAGAATTTAATATTTTAATTTGATGTAAATGAGAAATTCGTGTCGGTTGTAATGAGTTTTAGTAAATCAAAGGGACCTCATAGTAGGCCCTTATTATGTTCCAATTATGGGTTGACACACGATATTTGATCTGAAATTTTGAATTTCGATTCGACTGTTTCACGTATTTTAAAGTTACACGCAAATTTTTTTGTTTTAAATTAAAAAGAATTTTTTAGCATTTCATCATTTCAAAAAAAATTAGAAGGAATTTTAAATTATGCTGTTAATTGTGTTAATAAAAAGTAACTCGGTTTATATATGTCTTGTAAATATTGATGTTGGTCTTCCTAGTCAGTAGGTTGGATCAAAGATGTCTTCCTAATTCATGGACACTCCAAATTGTGATCAAAATCTTTTTTATTTTTAAAAACGTCGTTTTCTTCTTCAGAAACTACAAATCCTTACCCACCTATATTGATAGTGTAGGCCTCTTGATGGGGAACCGTAGTTTAGTTGGTTTTGCTTTCGTTGATATTCAAGCTCAATTTTGATGCTTCTGTTCTTATACTAGTCTATGTATTTTTGACGTCTGTGAGCGTTCGTTCGACTGGTCTATCCCTCTTCTAGAACGTTTCATGGCGTTCACTAGAGGTACAATTAAAAAAGAGAGCAGACAAAGTGTTTCCTAGTCTAAGCACTTCTTTTGTCACAAATACTTTAAAATTTGATGAATATAAAAAATGAATATTATAGTGATCACCTCAATATAAATCCAATAGAATATCCAAACTAGACTGAAGTTATCAACGACCTTGTCAGCCTCTAAGAGGGGTTTTTTGGACTTCTTGGACTCTGCCTGACACCCTCCTGGTATCATCAAGAACTTTTACCCTGACTTTAATTGTTTTTGCTGTTTTCAACTTTTTTCCATGAAAAACTGAAAATCAGCTCTCAGCGTCCTCTAGAGGGTTAAATCGAGAAACTCTGATATAAGGCACTGTATTTAGTTGCTCATCAACGACTTTGCCCTTGGAATTTTTTAAGGAAAGTTTAAAAACCGACCTTAATTTCACAAAAAGCCTTCTCAGGACTTGATGATACTGGCAGGGTGTCCAGGGAGTCCGAAAAACCCCTCATCGAGCCGAAAACGTCGTTGATAACTTCAGTCTAGTAATATCCAACCAAAAACCTAGTTTGTTCAGATGCTCCCACGAACTGACCGAGTTCAAACAGTCACTAAAGAAATTTTTTTTGTAATTCGTCCAAGAAATGCTAAAAAAAAATAACAAAAGACAACAATGAAATAAAAAATGAAAGATGAGATCAAAAACAAAATTAAAACTAAAAAAAACAACACGTATCATATGTAAAATGAAAAAAAAAATAAAAATAATTGCGTGTATAATGATAACACAGCTTAACAAAAAAAAGTTGATGTGCTTGCTTTGAGAAATCCCGAAACACGTCAAAAAGATTTTTCAATCCTGATTATTTTGCACTTTGAAATTTTAAAATTCACTGATTCGTGTTTGTTTTATGAAATAATGAAATTTGTATGGAAAAGAACCATTTTCCCTTTAAGCTGAAATTATTAAATATAAAAGTTTAAACTTTTCTGAGGTTAATTTTGTTTCAAAGTGTCAAGTAATTTATATTTTTTGAAAGAGGACAAAAAGAACTAACAGAAAATAAAAATTTTAACATAGTTTGTCCAATTATATTGGGCTTTTTCAGGTAACATATACAGAAAAAAGAGAAAAAACTCATTTTTTTTTGTATTTTTAGAACAAAATTTAATATAAATTGAATATTATGCTGGCTTATTCTGATAAAATTTATATTTTCTGTATGCTCTTTTTGCCTTCTTTCCAACGATATAAATTACTTGACACTTTGGAACAAAATTAACTTCAGAAAAGTTTAAACTTTGATATTTAATAATTTCAACTTAAAGGGGAAATGACTCTTTTCCATACAAATTTCATTATTTCATAAAACAAACACGAATCAGTGAATTTTAAAATTTCAAAGTGCAAAATAATCAGGATTGAAAAATCTTTTTGACGTGTTTCGGGATTTCTCAAAGCAAGCACATCGATTTCATTTTGTTAAGCTGTGTAATAATCGAGGTATTTTGTTAACACAATTATTCAAGTGAATTGTAAAGAAATCATAATAATTAATATCTTTCTTTTACTTAACTCATAAATCTCATTCCAATAAAAATATTTATGATGTGTTTAAATAAGGCAAGTTATCGAATATTTTATCGATTTTTTTTTGTGATTTCTTTTATAATCTGAAGGTATACGGTTTCGTTTGATGTCTTTCTCATGTTATTCGCAAAATAAACATACACAAAAATTTTGTTTTTTATGATTCATTAAAACGCGAATAATTATAAAAACAATTAAAAGAATATTAATAATAAAAAATGATACACAAAAAAAAATTAAGTTAAATATGTGAATCGAAATCTACACCTCACCATCTGTTGATTGATTTAATTGATTCGACCGAAAATCATTTGATATTATTTTTATTTATGAAAAATTAAGACCCATTTATCATTTCTTTGAATTACAAATCCCATTTATTTAGACTAATTTTTCATTTTCATCTCAATATCATGCAAATAAAGAAAAAATAAAATTAAATTCAAAAGTAAACAGAGAATATCGACTCACAATATGCTATTTTTAGTGTAAATGATATTATCTTTAAAGCAATGTAAATTTAAATATTCTATTAGACAGCTATATTGAAAAAAATAATAATAATAATAAAAAAAGTGTTTCAATTCACATACGAGAAAAATAATATTTGAATAAATAATTATTTTATGGGAGCATTAACCCATTGATTCGCATCATCATAATTGTATTGATATAATTTTTTTTTTTATTGGAATTTAATTTTATTTTATTTACATCGTTAGAAAATGATTGAAGAGTGCTAATTCGATGTTCAATCAAACAAAATATGATTTGTTCTACTTTTTTCACTGAATTAGACATTCAATAGATATATTTTTAGTAATAAAAGTAAAAATTTAGCTCACGAAAATCAAATAAAGATAAGATTTTTGAATGAATTATTGTGAATTTTATCGTCAATGGAAGAATGTTTGGTTAAATTTTTTTCTTACATATATGTGAAATATTCTTTAACAAGGTGGGGGTTATCTTTATAGTCTATTTTGGTATTATAACTGAATTTTTGTCTAGCCATCATTATAATCAAGGTTGGGCATTGACAATAAGCGATTTAATGTGAAATATGATTATGATTGGGATATTCATTGAACAAAAAAATGTGAATTCTGAGAATTTTCTTCTTCGATTAACTTTATAAGGAGATGTGAAATTAAAACTCATTTATTTACTTACTTAACCGGCTCTTCAACCATTTTCTAGTCTTGATCTGGTCAAGGATTCAAATACAGAGTGCACGAGTACCAAATTATTTCTTTTAGCACCCTTTGATTTGCTGCGACGCTATCGATCTATCTCGCTTTACGTTGGCCTACACCACGACGATTACGTCTGAATTGGCAGCTTAAACGTTATTTTTGATTATCTTCTAAAATCATGGTGACCCCGTCCTATTTTTTTCAATCACATTTAAACAGACGTTCAAAATGTTCTCTGTATTAATTCTTCATAAAAATTTCCACAAAACATAAATAATTAGTTAAAAACATGTCACATTCAAAAACAAATTTGTGTGTTATTTATACATTTTTTTTTATTATAAATTTATGTTTGAAGTACCGAAAACAATCAAAAAGGAAGCTCACAATAAGCACACACTTTATAAAACTAGATTGATTTATGAGCTAACGATAAATTATTGTAAACAAATCACAAGCAACAAAATTCTCTTAAGTTGACGTATTATTATTTTTTTTTGTATGTAATGACTTTTTTTTGTTTATCTCTTGATCTCCTTAAGATTTTTATTTATATACCTATTTTGTTTCAGTATTCAAAACGATTAGAAATTAAGAGCAAATTGAAGTGGTTTTAATTTTGAATTTAAAGATCCTTGTGATTAAATTCGGTTCAACAATAAACGTTTTATTAAATTTTGAATTGTTTCGATACGAGCTTTACGAAAAATAATGAAATTTCAAGACAAGGAAACGTTAAAATCTTACAAAAAGAAGTCGGTAGCCTACCCTCTGGCAAATGAAAGCGTAACTTTTACGCTAATTGGTTTTGATTCAATATTCGAGCTCGAAATTGCTTTAGATCAGCTGTCTCACTTACTTTCGTTTGGAGAAAAATATTGAACGAACACCCCTGAATAGTCGAACCTGAGAACCTAAAACCGATACTTTTAATTTTTGTTCTGAGTCTGTTGAAAGAGACGGATCTACCAAACGAAAGATATTCACAAATCGCCCGAATTTTTGATCTACTGGGTCTTATCTGCCTTTAACATAGATCTTTTACCAGGACCTATGGAAGCTCAAACTAGATTGGGATGCTTTAATTCCTCAATCACTTCAAACGAAATGGTTTTACTTTTGCGATCAGCCCTCAGGTCTCAAACACGTTTCATTTCCACGTTACGTCATCCAAAAAGTAGCCCCAACACACATCTTTCTTCATGGCTTCTCTGACGCAAGCGAAAGAACTTACGGAGCTTGTTTTTACTTACAGTGTTATTATGTCAATTTAAATACCGTCAATTCCGTATTACTTTGCACCAAATCACGTATAGGTCCCATCAAATCATTATCAATCACTCGTTTGGCCACTCTACTGGATTGACCCAGTGAGGGGGTCAGGGGGTATCGGGCCGTATTTATCCATTAGACATAAAAAACTTTTACCCTTTTGACACGTTCACATATGTTGAATCTCAAACAGTAATTTTTACGCTTAAAAAGTTTAAAAATTACGCTTTCCTATTTTCTAATGGTCAAACATTTTAAAAACTAGAAATTTTCAAAACTCAAAAATAAAGAAAATTTTGAAAAAGTTTAGAAACTTAAACTATTAAAAAATAACATTTTCAAAATAGTCGAAAATTGCGAAAACGTCAATCAAGTAAAATTTACATAAATTTCAAAATTTAAGAACAAAATCAATTTTTTTTGGAATTTTAAGTATGTACAGTTTTTGGATGTCTTTTTGAGTATTACTGTTTTACTGAAGTGTAAATTTTATACTTAAAAGTGTAAAAAGTACGCTTTAATTTCTCGGAGGGTAATGTTTTTTCAAAACACAGCAATTTGTTAAACTAAAATTCTAACTTCGGTAATTCTTGTTCTAGAGTTAGGTAATATTTGAAAAAGCTGAAATTTCAAATTGACCGTTGCAAATTCAAATTTTTAATTTTCTTGAGAAAAAAATAAATCTCATTCAATTAATCAAAAATATTTTCTTATTTACATTAATCTTGTTAAAACTAATTTAACATCACTTATTAATTTAAAATTTAAGGTCAATTTTGTATTTTTTTCTAATTGTATTTGTTTTTTTTTTGCAAAATTAATCTCAAGTGACATTCAATTGAAATGCTTGACTTAATTCAATTGTCTTTGTTCATTTTTTTTACCTTCAATTAACACAAAACAAACGGTTCTCAGGTATTTTTAACTAACATTTATGAGCAAAAAAAAATTAAGAATAAATCGTAAAATAATCTGACTTGACAAAACAAAAAATTATATTGGCACACCCCTTCATGTCGTCTCTTCTTAGCTTATTATTATCGTATGTCGACGTTTGACACTTTACCAATAAATAACAAAAAATGTATTAAATAATAAAAGCAAGTAAAAAATGAAAGAAGAACAAATATATTTATTTATTTATTTTTTGCATAAACAACAACAACAGCAACGAAAAAAAAATTAAATCTCATAAAAATATCTTCTTTCTTTAAACACACATTTTTTTATTAAAATATTACTGTAATCATATCAAAAGCTTGTGTTTATACTTATTTTTGACTTTACTCAGACTAATGGTTGCTTTCAACTCTTTTGTTTTGTAATTTATTATCTTAAACAGAATGAATGCCTTTAACATTTTTTTATCATAATATTGCAAATACCAGAAAAATTTATGTTTCAAGGATGGTCAAAGAATGTACAAAACCAAAAAAATCCAAATAAATGTTCGATTAAAGAGATTTTTTGGTAGCAATTTATAACGTTCACACTTAATTTGTGTTTTAACTTCTTTTTTTATTAAAAATTCATTCCTCTTTCAATTTTTTATTCCTTTTTTTATCTTTTTATAATTGTAATTAAAAAATAAAAGTATATAAACTTTAAAATGAGAAGCAACAGGTGGTTGAAAGCAATTAAGAATAATTGAATACTAAAAAAAAGAGTAACGAGACAAAAATACAAAGAAAATGAAACAGAAGCCAATTAAAATTATATCTTTGTTTATCTTGATTTTTTCTTTTCATTTTTTTTTGTTTGTTGATTTTTCTTGTTTTAGGTCTTTCAATTAAATATTGATTAAGGTTGGTCGTGATTTGTCTTAAAACAAAGCAAATTCAAATTCAAACACGTGTTTTAATAAAATTTAATCAAACTGAATCGTTAAAAGGATGTTGTCCGGTAATTCATTTATTTGAAATTGAAGTCAAAATACGGATATTTTATGAAATGCAAAGAAATTGAAAATTAAATGATATTTGAATTGTGACCTCAAAATTTCAAATAAACCACAAAAGTGAGCATGAGACAACATCAAATGTAAACAAAAAGATTATCTCATACAAACATGCAACTGAATTGCATAATAATGAAATTTTTGTTACAAATTTTACTTGTCACATTTTCACTCAATATGAGACATTTAGCAAAGTTTGTATGTTTGAGTGTGTGTTTGTGTGTTTTATATGAGAATGAGAGAAAATTGATATTTTATAGAAAATATGCAATAAATTGCAATATATGGAAAATTTCTGTTGTGGTTGCACATTATTCCAATAACAGTGACATTCTTTTTTCTAATATACCGAGCAATATCTTGCATGCCTGTTGCATTTAAATTGCATTCCTTCCTCTTTTAAAATGCATTTTTCATTGGTTTTTATGATGCTTATAGAAAAAAAGGAATTTATCTGAAATGAATGAGAAAGGAAATTTTCAACGTAATGCTGAAATGAAAATCTTAAGCGCATTCGAATGATCAAGTTTCAAATTTCATTCAAATTCCAGGTTAGCAAACGCTGAACTGATCAATCTTCGAATTTCTTTCAAAAACCAGGTTAGCAAACGCTCAACTGACCCATTGCGAATTCCTTTCAAATTCCAGGCTAGCAAACGCTCAACTGACCCATTGCGAATTCCTTTCAAATTCCAGATTTCTTTCAAATTCCAGGCTAGCAAACGCTCGACTGATCAATCTTCGAATTCCTTTCAAAAACCAGCTTAGCAAACGCTCAACTGACCCATTGCGAATTCCTTTCAAATTCCAGGCTAGCAAACGCTCAACTAACACATCTTCGAATTCCTTTCAAATTCTAGGCTAGCAAACGCTCAACTGCTCAATCTTCGAATTCCTTTCAGATTCCAGGCTAGCAAACGCTGAACTGATCAATCTTTGAATTGCTTTCAAAAACCAGGTTAGCAAACGCTGAACTGATCAATCTTCGAATTCCTTTCAAAAGCCAGGTTAGCAAACGCTCAACTGATCAATCTTCGAATTTCTTTCAAATTCTAGGATAGCAAACGCCCAACTGACTCATCAATGAATTCCTTTCAAATTCTCGGATGGAAAACGCCCAACTGACCCATCAATGAATTCTTTTCAAATTCAAGCCTTAACACCACCAAAGAGTCATCAAAAGCGCATTTAATTCATAAAATTTCAATGGAATTTACTTTAAAATATCAAATATTTAAGTAGCAGTATCCTGTATGTTTATTTTTCTTCTGCAAATCTTTGATACCCTTATTTATGAGCATTATCCTCATTTTTTTTACTGCATTTCACATCATTTCATTTATGTATTATAAATTTACGTGCTTGAATGGATTTTAAAGAGAATATTTTTATATATAATTTTTCATATCAGTTAGTACATGATTGTGCTTTAACTTGAACAGATATATCAAGAAATTGGTCATTTAATACAGAAAATCTAAATCATCTCAATTTTTTTGTAAGAGTTATGTCCATTTTTATTTCCTCAAATTTTTTACTTGACTTTGTCTTAGACACATATCATCCGATATTCACATATGTTTGAGTAGACAGACATTTTTTTTGCTGTAATGTCTTAACTTATGATTCCTCTTCAAATGAAATCAATCTGCATAACGATGATTGATGATCGGTTTTATTCATCGCTTATCACTTGGTTAACACTCGTTGACCATTTTATTACCAAAAAAATAATTTTATTGTTATATTTCGTCTTGATTTGAAAAAGAGAAAAATTATTTCTTTTACCGTTGACTGGCTTTTTTTAATCGATAAAGTTAATATAAATTGTCTTTCCAAACATTCGATTCCAAAATGTGTGTTTTTTCATCTTTCTCTTCATAATCTTATGATTTAATCAAAAAAAATTGTCTGTATGAATGGATTCCACTTACTCTGATCAATATTTGTCTCATGAAGTACTTTTTTAATAAATCATTTTATTTTAATTTAATTTCAGAATTTCCTGTCCTCGTGAAACATTGAAGTTAATGGACATTCACATTTCATTGTACACATTTAAATGCTTGAAAACGGAAAATTATTACAATAAATGTCAGAAAAGTAAAACATTCTCTTATTTATTGGACACATTAACTGCATTTTAAGCTCTTTATAGCTTTTGAAACAAAAAAAGAGAATTATTTCACTACTTGTGTCTTTCATGAAATAAACATTTTTTTATATTGAATTATGGTAGTAAACAAGAGTAATTCTGGTTAATCTGATATTAAAAAAAGATAAATTTAGTTAAAATAAAAATACAATAATAGGTACTTTACATCGACGACGTGAACTCGTTTTCCAAAAATCCCATTTTTATGATTATGAGATCATTAGTAACGCACCAACGCACCGGAATTCTGGAACATCATTATCGAAAATTATCGAACGTCCTTCTCTCGATACAACAGCTAACAGAGTGGCAACGACGACGATTGTGGATAAAATTTCATTTGCAACAACTGCAAATTCAGCATCATTTTTCGCATCATCCTCCTCCTCATTCGGTCCAAATGCACCACGACAACATCATACACTACCTAGCACTACTGCTATCACACCAAAACATGTGCTCAATACAATACTAAACAATGTAACAAACAGCATTTTATTAAGTGATAGTAGTAGTATATTAGGTGATAATGCTAGCAGTAGTCTAACTAACAATAATGGATCAACAACAAATTTTTTAAGTAATTTAAGTGAATTGGGTTTGTATGGGCTACATCGAAATTCAAGTAGTACAGTGACGGGGAATGATGTGACAAGTTCTGGTAATGCTGATATTATTATACCACAAATACCCGATTATATTCGTTATACATCGATGGTTTTTTGTATTGTTATTATGTGCCTCGGAGTGATTGGAAATATTATGGTAAGTAAACTTTTAACTTCAAACTATGAATCAATTTTAATTTAATGATTTTGACATTTGACAGGTGCCAATTGTAATTTTGAAAACTAAAGATATGAGAAATTCCACAAATATATTCCTTACAAATTTAAGTATAGCCGATCTTTTAGTATTATTGGTCTGTACACCCACAGTATTAGTTGAAGTCAATACACCACCGGAAACCTGGGTCTTAGGACATGAAATGTGTAAGTTAATTACTATGTTATTGGGACAGTTCACTTAGTATACCATTATAACAGAGATTTTTGGTTTAAAATATCTTAAGTTTAATTTAGTAAATAATTTTGATTAGTTTTTAAGTTGATTTGACACATTTGTGTTTCACTGTGCGTTTTCGACTTGGGGTAAGTCTCATTAATTTAAAGCTTGTCTGCATCTGCTCTTATGCCTTCTGTGCCCACTATGTGGCTTAGATAAGAAGCTTCACGAGCAAACAATCTGCATTTCTTCAAATTGACCGACAAAACAGCCTTTTTGAAGCGATGAGCGACGTTTTCAATTAAGTTCAGCATGTGTTCCTTTGTTCCGTGGCTTTGAACCTTGCATGTCTCACAGTGCTTTAGAAGGTTTTCACGATTTTATTCATGTTAGGGAAAAAGAATATACGTCTTATAGCTGAGACACATTTTGAAGTCCATAAATGGCATAATTTCCGGTAGAGATTTACTATTAGGGCTTTTTGGTGCTGGGGTGGTTCGCACTCAAGCCATCGGTATTGATTAAAACCAATGTAATTTGGAACGGAATCGAACTGTAACAATTTTCCGTTTTCAAATACAAAATCTGTGTATCGTTCCAAGTCTTTCTCTATTTTCCTTTCCATTTCTTCCATTTATTCAATACTTCCTTGTCCTCCTCGCTGTGGTTTTCAGTTCGCTTATAAATCGACTCAATGCGTCTGAAAAAACTGAGTGTTTTCCTGCTCGGTGTTTGATTGTCATTGGATATTGATTCAGTTCGATTGCCCATTTAGAAAGACGACTAGTTCCATCTGTTTTTATTGTTTTCACAAAGGTCAGTTCCCAATATGGTTACAGTATTAAAAAACCTCCTTCAGACTTTAACCCAAATTGATCAAATAGTATATAAAAAATACTATTTTTCATTATGATCATGGAAGTGTCAATCTGTCGATTGCATCTCATCAAGTAGACCCCAAACCATCCCGAACCACTTCGTCCCAACCTAGAATATTTTTAAATCATTAAAAAAATTAATTTTGACATTGGAAGATATGTCTTACCATCACCGATTCTTACCTTGAAATCTCTTCTTCGAATCCATTTTCATTTCCAAGGTCTATATCGAACTCTTCAGGTCTCATATACTTCAATTAGGAGAGAAAAAAAAATCAAAAGCATTAATTTTTATACGCAACAAGTGCTTTACACTTAACACAATGATTTATGACCATAAAAAAATGACGAATCTCATAAAACGTAAGTGAATTTACAGTAATGGAAATCTATTTCAAAATAATTTGTGATGATTTATTTGTAATTCATTTTAAAAAATTCCATTCAAAAACTCAAAATTTATGCAGTGAAAGGAAAAAATTAACTAATTCTAGACAGCTAATGATGCTTTATCGCTAATTTATTGCAAAACTTTACTCATCATCATTTGTTTACCATTTCACAGCCAAACTGAGTGGTTTAACTTTAGAAGACTTATAATATAAAAAATTGAAAAAAATACGTATAAAAAAAATTTTTACAGACAATTTATTGGTTTTTAAAGTACTTTCAACTTCAGAAAATGATTACAAACACAAAAAAATAACAAATAGCTTTAGAGAAGAAACATTTAAATATGAACTAACTTCATGACTTTTAAAGACGCGTCACATGCATTTTAACCGTGGTCCATAATAAAAATAGTAAAAGTAATTGAAAGTGAGCATGAAGAAAAAATTATAAATTATGAGCTTTTTTATTTGCAGACAGTCACAAATTAATTTTAAAGCACGTATAATTACGGACTTAAATACGATAAAATATGAAAAGAAGATAATCACCAACTAGAATAATTTTCCTTTTCCTTGTAAATTGTTTGTATAATTTTGTCTGTCTTATGAAAGAAATAATAACAAGAGGTGACAAATATTTTGAATTAATTTACATTTAAAAAAATTAAGAAAAAAAATTTGTTATCATACAAAATTTATGTTTCCCATGTGACTTTGAAAAAACTGAAGAAAAATTTGAATTTCAAGTTGAATTTCATTCAAAAAATAATTTTTTCTTCAATATACCCAATTTTTGTAACAAAAAATAAAAACTTTGTCACTCAAAATCATTAATTGATTAACAAGATAATCAGAAAACTGATGCCAATAACTGTGTGCACTTGGCATTCTGTCACTTCGCAGCACCGTTCCTGCTGTCACAACAATATTCATAATTTTTAATAATAATTTGCTCATCATCTCAATGACATTGAATCACATTTCATTCTTTATATTTTTTTTTTAATTTTATTATTTAATAAAAGAAACGGTTTTTTTAATGTAAATAAATTGTTGTAAATGACTCTATTAAAGATAAGATTTTTATGAATGTGATTTTTGGTCGTAATTTAACACAAAATTTATCTGATTTCGATAAAAGAAAAAATTAAAAGAAAAAAAGATAAGCATCCATAAAATCACTGAAATAATATTGATGACAATATCAAATATTTTATGTTATTTTTGAAGTGATACGACCTGATGCTGGTTAACGTTAAAAAAGTGATAAATTTATATTAAATTGTTAATAAAATATTTATTTTTTCTTTTTGTGCAGTGCTTTATGAATTTGGGTGGTAAAATGTGAATCATTTGTAATTATTTTTGATTGTGTTGGAATTGAAAAAAAATAGCTCTAAAATTAGAAGTTCTTCAAAAAAAGTAAAGTAATTTAAAACAAGGTTAAACGTATTACAATCTAATGCTATTTACATAACAAAGCATGCAAAATTGATTGTTGTAAAAAAATACAATGACGTAAAAAATTGAAGGATTTTAACTGAAATTATCAACGAACTGTCGGATGGGATCTAGATTTTTTTTTTCAAACGATAACCTTAACCTGTATCGAACGAGAAGCCCTCGTTCCAAAAACAACAACAAAAATGGAACCTCGGATTATGTACAGATCAAATTGATCAGTTTTGAGTTTTTTTTCCAAAACCGGCTAGAAATACAATAAATAATGTACTGGCAATGAACTTCGTTTGCCCTGCAAACAACCTGACACTGCAAACGTTTTTAACTGATACTGTATTTCATATAAAAATCAGCAAAGCTTGAATCAGGTTTTGATTGAAAGTGTGGTTTTTAAGACCCAAATTTAGCTCACAAAGTCCTTTTAAATTTTAATTGAAAATTTTGAAATTTTAATTTGCTTTACAAAAGCGTACATATTGACTTTTATTGAAATTATTGACAAAAAAGAAACTGGCGAAACAAGCTAAAAACTACATGAAGGTCATTGCCGTCAATTCGGCTCAATGTGAACGTGGATTTAGCCAGTTAAATATTATCTGTGACAAAAATAGAAATCGGTTAAGTATTGAAACCATTCGTGATTTTTTAGCATTTAAAATGACTTTCAACCACTTTAATATGTTATTTTGAGAGAAGGGCACAGAACAGTCTCATCAAAGGATTCACTTCAAACCTTCAGAGCTCGACAGTACTAAAGATGAAGATAAGCATGTATTTTGGAATATATTGTTATATATCAGTTTGATGGCAAATGTAGCAATTTTCGAATACTTGACGAGATCCTGATAAGTTACGTAGTTCTAATGCAAAATACTATGAAAATTTTACCAAGGGTTGGCTAGCGATTGAAGAGTTAAGACTGCGCATTTCTATGTTTGGGTGACATAACTGATTTTTTAAATTTTTTGAAATCTACGACGCTGATCTTCTTTTTTGAACATAGGAAAGTGCTCAGTGTGATTTTTTTTCGCAGCTACAGCAGCTGTATCTATCATATTAAAAAAGAATGAACGCTGCCAACGATTTGTTTTTCTTTTGCAAGTGTATTCAGAAAGCAGCTTGTCAAAATTACCAACACCTCCTTTGGTCTGGTTATAATAGTTGATAGTTTCGGGCTTGGCTACAATACTTGCATCGACATCCAGGTCACACTCCTCCAAGAAAAGTCTAAGGATAATGTCTATGTCAGAATTCCATAATGGTCGATTGTATCGAGCCAGGGCAGGTTTTTGGATCATGTACAGTTTTTTGATGTAATTATAAATTTTGTTTCAAATTTGTTCATTTCCTTTTGGGAATCTGTTAAGATGAATTTAACTTTTAGGCTTTGAGAAGATCCAGAACCTTAAAATATTCAAAAAAAACTGACAAAATTTTCGATAAGCGTTTTTTGACGTACTTGATTATCATTGGGGCATGGTTATATATAATTTTCATATTCAATTCATATTCAATTCATATTTCAAAATAAAGTTGAAAAGTTCGTTGTAAATTTCAGCACCTTCAATTTTAAACAAAAAAAAAATTAATATTAAAAATACAAAAAAAAATTCTTCCTACACAAAATATTCACATCTCTCAAGAGATAGAAACACTTTGAAACAATCTCATCTCAAACAATAAATGTCATGTACAATTTATATTTTTCTTTTAACAGAATTCTTTTTGAACACAAAAAAATTTACTTGCATAACAAAAACTTGACCGTAAATTATTTATTTAAAATAAAAAAATAATAATACAATCGACAACACAACACGAGACAAGTAATTTGTTCAAATATTTGTAACATGCCTTTAAAAATATTTTTTTTTTTGCACTTTTTTATTATTATTTTAATTTTTGTTGAAATCAAATTAAAATTTTAAGATACTTGATGATGATGATGATCAAAGTGTGACAAAAAACTCATTTCAATAGGAATTAAAACAATAAAAAAATGTGATATGCTAATGAATATTTGGCATTATTTTCATCATAAAATATGGTATTTTTTTAAAAAATATTTCACTTAAATTTACTTTTAAATGAGAAAAAACTGTTATTTCACTTAAATTTATCTTGAAAATCGGATTTTCTTTGTTTTACGATATCGTTCATGTTCAATTTTGCGGAAAAAAAATCAATGAAAAATTGATTCCTTTCACTTTTATATGCATAATCTTCTTAAATTTGCCCCTAAATTAATGAAATAAAATATAAATCAATCAAAGATTTACCGGGACATTGAACTGAATAATTTCTTAATTAAACAGTCTCTAAATTTTTTAAACAGACATTTAAACGTGTCATTTGTGGGTAAATTAGACATTTAATTGGATTTTAAGCTTAGTATTCTTCTATTTTTTGTGTTTTGAAAATAAATTACTTAAAAGATTAATTAACTAGAAGAAAAAAAAAACACGTGAAATTATACGTTAAATGCACTCACTTTGACAAATGTTCATTTTAATTGTCTGTTTAATTTTCTTAATGAAACGTTTAAATTTCTGCAAGAGATTAATTTTGCATGTAAAAGTATTTTTTTTTTTAATATTCTATTTCAATTTCAAATAAATCTTTTTTATTACAAAATTAAATTACTTTAACAATCTATTAAATTGCAATAAATTAGCACAAAGCGCCCCACAACATGGACCACTTTGAAAAAAACCGCAAACTAATCAAATGCGCGCAACGGAAGTCACAAATAAATTTATCACAAATTTGTCAAAATAACATCATTCATCACACCGTTTACACGTAAAAAGTAGTGAAATGGGAGAAATAATGATGCGGCATGAAATGTTTGATGTGTTTTTGTGTCTGACAGAATAAATTAAGTTGTGTGTCTGAAATGTATAATAAATGAAAAATGACAATGTGTTAACGAAATTATAATGGGATGATTAGAATTTTGAAAATGAAAATTGAAATCTGTGAAAGAAAAAATTGGATTTTAAGATGAGACTTGTGTTTAAAAATACATATAGAAAGGTGTTAATATGTCAAAAGTTTAGTAACAGCTGTAAAATTTAAGATGATAATTTTTTTTTGTTTGATGCTTTTTTTTCTCTTAGAATTTATTTATTTGGCATGCATCACGTGATGTCAGATAAATTGTTTTAATATTCGAAGTAACACAGATGGTCAATTTTTGCATACATAAATTTTTATGAAAGAAAAAGTTTTAGTGTGTCATCGTCTAGTCAAGAAATTGAGCAAATAGGACATTAAATTTATGAAAAAAGTTTAGGAGGACTTGTAATTTGCATACGATTGAGTGGGAAAATCCCGAAATTTGTGAAATTTGAATTTGTTGGACTGTCAAACTTAAGATTGGCCGTTCGATTCTAGCTTCGGTCATTAAGATTCTATCTTCAGACGCACATCTTTATTGAATTTTGTTTTGTTTCTTCTTAAAAAATTAATTTTACTGGCCATTTTCTTTGTCACATATTTCAGGTTACTTTTAAAGTTGAGAGAACTGTCAATCACGACTCCAAGATATTTCATTTCTTTTACTATTTCGATATCTGCATTACTAATTTTAATTGCTTGCTCTATTTGTTCATTTTCCGGGAACACATAGCTTTTGTTTTCCTCACATTTAGGTTCAATTGACTAGCACAGAGGTAGTTCTTAATATTTTCTAGGACTCCATTTATGAATGACACAGCCATCTCCAAATTTTCACACGAGCACCAAAGTAGGGCGTCATCAGCAAATAAATTAATAAAACATTTCTTGACAGACACAACAATATCATTAAAAATACATTAAACAGGAAACAAGATAAGGGCGTCCCTTGCGGTATGCCTAATTCAATTGGTATTGCACTAGAAATATCAGACTTAAATCTCGTATATTACTTCCCGGTAATCCAACTTTTGAACTTTTGGCGAAGGTGCCAGCTAGTTTTTAGCTCTGATTGAACACTTTCCTGAACTGCACTTGGTTAAGTGGGCTTTTATCGAGATTTATCAACTAAATCCCGATTTTCGATTAACTTACCCCAATTTTAACTTTGTTTACTTAACTTGCGCAATTGAGTGATAGATAAAAGTTTTGAGATACCAGTCTTGAATTACAATTACGACAGTACCTGATGAAGTTGCCAAACTCTTCATTTTCATTGTCGGTGATTGACAGAACCAATCTTAATCATCTGATACATCTCCATTAAATTAATCTCACTTTTGATTAATATTTCACTCCAATCTGATGACTTATCACTTTCAATCTTAAATTTCAACGAAACAAAAAATATTGATTAATGATAAAATCATTCAAGTAAAGTTCAAAAGTTATAATCACTTTGTTTGTAATCCCTCACGTATGTTTATTTGCAAACTCTTACCTTGTACTTATCGGATTATTCTACATAATAATACCCTTTCACTTTCATCTCATATTAAATTATACCAAGTCATTCTTACTATTCAACGATACAACGAAACAAGTTAAATTGAGTAAATCCTTCAACATAATTCTATTAGAAAAGAAAAACAGTTAAGACGCGAAAATAAAGTTAAAATAATGTGCTTGTTACATTTTGAGAGTTCACATTTCCGCTCATTATCCATTCAATTCACGCTGAGACAGCTACTCATTTAGGCGAAAATAAGGAATTTGGGTTTTCATCCTTTTAGTGTTACGTTGAGAATATGTTTCCTAGAATTGAACTCACTACTTTTTTTTACTACTTTTCTTATTGAATTGAATTAAATATTAAACGTTAAGGAGGATGTTAAAGAGATAAAGTGCTTAAATATTTGTAAAGTCAGGATTAAATTGAGGTGATGTTCATTTACGATGAGGGAAATTTTCACGAATTTGAAAAAAAACCCCTTTAAACCTTCGTTTAAAGTGATAAAATTTGAAATGATGCAGAAATTTGGCTTTGACCTTTCTGCAGCTGGTATTTTCAGGAATTTTTCATATCTCTTTGCTGGTCTTTCGAAACTGTAGAGGCAGGGTTAAATAACCAGTGATTCACTTCGCGAAATGGAAACGCTTCCAAGGTGTTTCTGAAGTTATAAAATTAGAACTTACTTGACAAGCTCTTCAACCATTATGTACCCTTGGCCTTGACAAGAATTGAATTCCAGAGTCCTCTATTCTGCACTCTTACTTACAGGTTCCTCATTTTAGCAATCTTAAGTCTGAATCGACGCCATCGAGCTATCTCGCTTTACCTCGATCGGAGGCACTCGTCCAGTCTTTGTGTAGTCTATGAGGTGATTTACAGGACATTTTCAGCTAAAAGTGTATAAATTTTCTTGTATCCTTGAACAAACAGTTTCCCCTGCATTTAGTTTCATCCATGAATGAAGCCATCTCTCATAAAATATTAAAGTAAAAGTTTTTTTTATTATCTTTTAATTCTTTGTTTATACCAAGGCATAAAACACTAAAAGTCGTCCTTGAAACTGTAATAAAGTTAATTATGTTACACCTTATTTGCATTTAAAGAGAAAACGACGAGAAATTGTGGCTACATACATTATTTTTATTTTATGGTTCAAAGGAGGAAATGTTTTGCGTATATCCTTATTAAGAGGAAATATTTTTTTTCCTATTTTTTTAAAAGAAGACAAAATTAGGATCCTTCTCCTTTTCCCTCTTAGAAGAAAATATCAGATTAAAGTCAACATACAGTGACAGTGAAAAGGATTCAGATTTTTATTTTTTTCAAAGACAATTTTTTTCTTCTTGTTTTTCAAACAAATTTGAGACACAGACATGGATAATGTAATTATATCCTAACAAAGCGTAAGAGACACCGTGATTTACTTATCATTTGTATAATTAAATTAACCCTCTTTTTTTTCTCAAGTAAATCTCAAATTTAAATTTAATGTTAACAATTTTCTTTCATTTTCACATCAAAAATCCAGGTAAAGCAGTGCCATTTGTCGAACTCACCGTTGCCCATGCAAGTGTTCTGACGATATTAGCGATTTCCTTTGAACGCTATTATGCCATTTGTGAGCCACTCAAAGCTGGTTATGTGTGCACGAAGGCACGAGCCCTCCTGATCTGCTTGGCTGCATGGGGTGTTGCTGCGCTTTTTACAAGGTAAGAAAATTACTTCAATTTAAATTTTAAATGCTGGTGATGGATTTGCTTTTGCTTTGAACATGTTATCATTTTGTTACTAATTGCATGTTGTAAATGTAAATTTATCGTCTACCTAAAGCTTATTTGTAATTAATTAACAAAAGGTGATAGTTCAAATTTATGTTAAATTTTAAGTCTAAACACTCAAATGAGGACGCCTAGCTAATATTAAAGCGATCCAATGATGGTAAATAATCAAATATTTTTAAAAAAAATTTATCATATCACTTGATTTTTGCATGAAACTTAGTTTATTCTGGCACGTGACAATATTTCCTTGTTAAAATGTTTTTCTTCACAATATTTGTTTCATATCCTGTTAAAATACAGTCACGTTACAATTTTATAAGATCAAATATCATGAATATTGTGTTTTATGAACTTGAATCAATTCAAAAAATACGTTGCTTTCGTTGAAAATGAGGTCAAAAATGTTTATCCACCAGAGGGAGTTACATAAAAATATTTAACGGTCAATTTAAAGTTTGGAATACTGTCAAAATTTTTGCATAGATGAAAAATTTCAATTCAGATGCAGGTGAGGGACTTATTGCATGAAAACTTTAAAGAATTTTACAAAAAAATTGATCAGCGCCCTCTGGATTGAAATTTTTAGCATATGATTTAACGGTCAATTTAAAATTTTTATTGTTGTTAAAATTTTTTTTTGGATTAAAAATGTTATTGAAGATTCAAATTCTCAACAAGCTTCAAGTTACTCTGTAAATTTTAGGACAGCGCCCTCTGAAGTGAAATTTCAAAGCAACAATTTTCCAATGTCAATTTTAACTGGAATCAATTTTTTAATGGATAGAAAATGTCATTGAAGATTTCAGTGAAGCCTTTTGACGTCAAATTCTGTATCGAACTTTAAGTAACTCTGTAAATTTCGAAACAGCGCCCTCTAGATTGAAATTTCAATCATATTAAAAGTTTTTAACGTTATAGGCGTATTTTAACATAATCAACTTGAATTGAAGAAATTCAATTTTCATTTGAACCAAAATCCTCCTGAAATGTTACAGAAAGTCATTTCCGGACAGAAACTGCGCCATCTAGTGTAATTTTTGGATAGATATCAATGAAATTTGATTACCGTTCATTTTAAGCAAAAATTCCTTTTCTAAGTTTTTTTTAATTGAAACTGATGTAAAAAAAATTGCGTAGAGAAAATTCAAAATACAAAGTATTTTGTTTTCAAATTTCCGGTCAGGAAATCACTTCACTTAAAAATCACTTTACCCACACACACACAGACACACTTATTACATCTCATCTTCTTATCTTTCAAGTTAGACTTTTTTTCTGTAAATCATCACTTTTTAAAATAAAATAGTTTTCAATGAAAAGAAAAATAATCTCATGAAAAAAACATTATTTTTATGACAAATTACAATAAGTAAAGATTCTAGACGTGATTTCATTACAAAAGTCAACAAAAATCATGAAAAAAAAATTTTTTTTTTCTTACATTTCAAGCACTAAAATGCTGTTAAAATAAAAATTTCACAACAATATAAAGATAATGATTTTGAATTGGCAATTAATGTGTGTTTGTGTGTATTTTAATGAATAATGATAATAATAATAAATTTTTTTATAGCATCCATACATTTTACTATCAACAATTTCCTTTTTAATGTTTCAAAATATATTCTGTCAGTTCATTATTTTACCGGTTTTTTATTTTCGTTTTTTAAAAAAAGTAACAGAAAAAAATGTAATAAAAATCATTTAAATGTGCATAAACCTGAAAATTTCATTTCAACTTTACAGACATTATGTCTTATTTTTTTCCTCCCAAATAAAAAAAAAACATATAGAATAAAATTATCATGAATAAGTGAGTGATGATTATCTGTTTTTGTTTTCTTTTGATATTATTTTTTTTTTTCTTTTTGGTAGTACCACCAAAATAGAAGTGAATTCCTTCATTAAAACTGAATTTGAAGAAAAAAAAAATAAATTTCAACTGATTAAACCAAAAAAGTTCAGTCTAGTAAACGTCTGGAAATTAATAAAGACGAATCATGGTAAATAAAATGAAATTAATGTTATTATGATTGTAATTCAATTTGATGTAACGCGTCTTTATTATGATAATAATCTTAAATTTCTTCATTTCTTCAAGCAAAACTGAAACATATGCAAAACAAACTTATATCATTCATGATGATAATCACTTATTTAAAATGAACTATTTTGATACAGTTTTCAAAGATTTTGTTTTTCTTTGTTCTTCTTTTCACTTCTGTTCTTCTTGTTAGCGAGATGATGTGAAATATGATGCATGATTTTTCACATCCTTTTATTATTAAATTACATTATAAATTGTGCAGTTTATTTAAGTTGCTTGAATACACTCTCGGTTTTCGTTTTGAACGAGAGTTTGGTGTTACACCGTATTAAAATCTGTTTTGTACTACCGTGAAATGGGGTGACTTGAGTGCCTTTCCTTTTTTGAAACCAAGAATTAGTTGTCTTGGCCCTTGAAGACTTATCCTGCTAAATCGAGCTTCTATGAATCACCACCAGGGCAAATTTTTCTTTCTAGAAGTAGTTTCAGATCATTGAAGATCCATTTTGCTAAATCAAGCTTCGATGAATCACCACCTGGGCATATTTTGCGTTCTAGAAATAGTTTCAGGTCCTTGAAGACTCATTTTGATAAATCAAGCTTGGATGAATCGCCACCAAAGCAAATTTTTCATTTTGGAAAAAATTCAAGGTTCTTGAAGACTCATTTTGATAAATCAAGCTTCGGTAAATCACCACCAGAGCAAAATTCTCAGTTTAGAAGTAGTTTGAGGTCATTGAAGAGTCATCCTGCTAAATCAAATTTCGATGAATCACCACCAGAGCAAATTTTGATTTAAAGAAGTAGTTTAAGGTCCTTGAAGACTCACTTTGCTAAATCCAGCTTTAGTGAATCACCACCAGAGCAAAATTTATACTTATGAAGTAGTTTGTGGTCTTTGAAGACTCGTTTTGCTAAATCAAGCTTCAACGAATCACCACCAGAGCAAATTTTTCATTTTCGAAGTAGTTCAAGGTCCTTGAAGACTCATTTTGCTAAATCAAACTTCTATGAATCGCCACCAGAGCAAATTTTGCATTCTAAAAGTAGTTCAAGATCATTAAAGACTCATCTTGCTTACTCAAGCTTCGATAAATCACCACGAGTGCAAATTTAGCGTTCTAGAAGTAGTTTGAGGTTCCTGAAAACTCATTTTACTAAATAAAGCTTCGTTGTTTCACCACTAGAGCAAAAACTGAAATGATATCAAAAACTTCATTTCAGAATCAGAATCACCCCATTTCAAGGTAAACTCAATTCAGTTTCATAGATAACAAACAAAAAACTTACAGAAATGATACATTTCTATCAAGAAAATCATTTTTCAGTTGAAATTTCTCTTCATCTCTCTACCTTACATCAATTTTAGTTGAGACATTAAAATAAAATGTGAAGAAAATGCGTGAATAATGTTAAAAGTTGAATTAAACGTACTTAATCTTGCTCAATTTTTTTTCCTTGTATAAGACGCTCAAATCTACTCATCTCTCTTCTAATAAGAATAATAAAGATACATTTCATACTTATATTATCTGAGCTTCATGTTCGATTATGCTTCTTATTACATATCTTTATGCTTAAACCTCTTAATATGAGTGTTCCAATCCATTTATTTTGAATACTCGATTACGTAAAATTTTGTATTTTGAATAGAAAATCGAAAAGATGTGAATTATCTCATGAACTCCTTCTCGCACTATCGGTATGTAAATGTAATCATATTAATAAATGACATGAAAATGCAAAACACACACACACACACTGGCACACCGGTAAAATTTTCAGATATTGAATTTCATTTCATTTCATTGAAGATGGTGATGATGCGGTAGAGTGAAAAAGTGTAAGAGGATGTGTGTCAATTATGTGATGAAATAAGATGAAATGGAATGAAAGGAAATCACTTTTTGTAATAAATTGGTTAGTCATCACCTATATACGTCATACACACACACATATATAGAAGAGTCAAATCCCATAAACCACAAACAAAAATAAAAACAATTAAATGTCTATTAATTTTGATACACACACGTGGCACTTCAAATACAGAAAATGTTTAGTAAGACAAAAATAGAACACGTTTCATGTTGATTAGTAAATAATTTTTTTTTTTATTTGATATTCAAATAAGCAAACAAGTGTAAGTCATTAAAAGTGATAGTAAACCTGCATAATTTTAAATAAATTCTTTTATTTTATTTATAATTTTACAATTTTTTTCCATTCATATTTATGAGGTTGACTCATGTCATTACTCGTATTCAAAATAAGTAGAGCAAATATTTTGCTAAGATATGTGAGTTTTTTTTTTCTTTTGATATGGAAAATTTTTCATGATCCTTGAAGAGGGGAGAAAAAGAATTGAAAATCAGGTGTCTAATGCAAATTTATATTCATGTTTACGTTTAACATGAAAATATGGATGTTTTTGACTCAAAGTTATTACAAGGGAAGTAAATTTTCGTTAATTCTTTAAAAAATTGCCTCGAGTCTTATCATAAAAGTTCATTGACGTTTCATTGAAAAGGAACGAAAAAATAAACAAAAATAACAAATAAATTTCTATTTTTATATGAATAAAATAAAAAAGGAGATTCTTGAATAAAATATGATTTTTTTTTTGTTACCTTTCTCTGTAAAAAACAATGTCGATCAATGTAAGGCGATTATTTCAGTACATAAAGAAGGTTACTGTAATAAAAAAGCACTAAAATTTTGTGTTTAAGTTAATTCGATGACACTTCCTGATTACTTTTTTTTTCTTTTTTTACTTATCAAGTGAGTGGAAGCAACGACATTTTGTGGTAACCTTAGGCGATTTAATGTTAAAATATGTGTGGTTCCATGGAAATGATCAGGGATGGAATTAGCTCATTTTGCTTACACAAGCTTCAATGAATCGCCACCAGAGCAAATTTTGCATTCTAGAAATAGTTCAAGGTCCTTGGAGACTCATTTTGCTAAATCGAGCTTCGATGAATCGCCACCAGAGCAAATTTTGCATTCTAGAAGTAGTTTAAGGTCCTTAAGACTCATTTTGCAAAATCAAGCTTCGATGAAACGCCACCAGAGCAAATTTTTTATTTTCAAAGTAGTTCAAGGTATTTGAAGACTCTTTTTGCAAAATCAAGCTTCGATGAAACGCCACCAGAGCAAATTTTTGATTTTCAAAGTAGTTCAAGGTCTTTGAAGACTCATTTTCCAAAATCAAGCTTCGATGAATCGCCACCAGAGCAAATTTTGCATTCTAGAAGTAGTCCAAAGTCCTTGAAGACTCAGTTTGATAAATCGAGCTTTTATGAATCGCCAACAGAGCAAATTTTGCATTCTAGAAGTAGTTCAAGGTCCTTGAAGACTCATTTTGCTAAATCAAGCTTCGATGAATCGCCACCAGAGCATATTTTGCATTATCGAAGTAATTTAAGGTCCTTGAAGACTCATTTTGCTAAATCAAGCTTCGATGAATATCCACCAGAGCATATTTTGCATTATCGAAGTAATTTAAGGTCCTTGAAGACTCATTTTCCAAAATCAAGCTTCGATGAATCGCCACCAGAGCAAATTTTGCATTTTAGAAGTAGTTCAAGTCCCTCGCAAATCCGTCCCTGAAAATAATAATTTTTTTTTCATATGAAATACAGAAACTGTGATTTAAAGTGGAAAAAATGTCAATTTAATGTAATCGAAAATTATATTTATTTAATTTTTGATTGAATACCAAAACAAACTCAGACAAATATTGACCATGCCGTCCGACCTGTCTGTCCAATAATTTATTTTATGCATTGTCAATTTTCATTGAAGTGAAAAAGCAAACCAACAAAAAAAAGACATAAACATAAAATTACACACCAACAAAAAAAATGTAATTTGATTCTATCATCATGTCATTTCATATCATTTTTAGATATAGATGAACAGTAGTCAAAATTCTATTTAAGCTTCAATGATGATAATAATGTGATAACATTGAAAACGAATGGGTTACACTTCTGCTTACACACACACATATACACTCAATCATACAGAGAATAGAAAGATGTTGATGATATTTATTTTGATTTTATCCATTTTTTTTTCTCATCTCACTCTGGATGTTACTCTTCCTTTTGAATGAACAATCAAATCAACAGTTACTTTCAATTTCTAGACTAGTGTAAGTGGACCTTAATCCAGACAGACGGCGATGACATGATGAACTGATTGTGAGCCATAATTCGATACATACAAAAGAGTCTGGCATGGAAAATTATTATTATGCATACATTTTTTTCCCCCTTTAACCATCATTTTCTCATCATCATATGTGATAAAGAGTAAAAAGAACAAAAGCCTCGTCGTCTCCATTTAAACACAAATTTTATTACTTATGTATATATTTTTATACACATTTTTGTGGTTATCAGAAACGAATCAAATTCACATTTGAATCAATTTACTGTGATATTCATACACATATTTTATGTGGATGGTGATCGATTTAATGTATCGAAGGTCATAATGTTGTGATATTATTTTATGCCTTAGACACATTTTATGTTTTTATATTAATAAATGTTAATATTACACATATTTTGTTGGATTTTGGTTCTTTCCTGTATGTGAAATTTGTGATTTTCATTGTTGTTGTTTTTAGTTGAAAAAAATGGAAGGGAAATAATGAGGTTGATGTTTGTTTTAAGTGCTTTTCTGTATTGAACGCCAGAGAAAAAAATAAAAGGATATTGAACTTGTTCAAGGTCTACGCATAAGTTCAGAAAGTGCAATAAATTGCACGTGTTGTTTTATGTTGTTCAAGACTTTTATGACCATAGACAGAAATTTTGCTTATGAAAGAATAAAATTCTGAAAATGAAAATTAAGAGGAAGACTTTTGGATTGATAATGTCCAACACAAAAACTGCTTTCATTTATTGAGAATCGTTGAAACTGCTTGCAATCATTGAAAATCATTGAGATATATTTCAATGACTGAAACTACTTTCAATCATTGAGAATCATTGAAGCTGCTTTCAATCATTGAGAATCATCAAGATAGATTTCAATCACTGGAACTGCTTTCAATCATTGAGAATCATTCAAACTCCTTTCAATCATTGAGAATCATTGAAACTGCTTTCAATCATTGAGAATCGCCAAGATAGATTTCAATCACTGAAACTGCTTTCAATCATTGAGAATCATCAAGATAGATTTCAATCACTGAAACTGCTGTCAATGATTGAGAATCATCAAGATGGATTTCAATCACTGAAACTGCTTTCAATCATTGAGAATCATCAAGATAGATTTCAATCACTGAAACTGCTTTCAAACATTGAGAATCATTCAAACTGCTTTCAATCATTGAGAATCATCAAGATAGATTTCAATCACTGAAACTGCTTTCAAACATTGAGAATCATTCAAACTGCTTTCAATTATTGAGAATCATCAAGATAGACTTCAATCAATGAGAATCATTGAAACTGCTTTTAATCACTGAGACTGCTTTCAATCATTGAGAATCATTCAAACTGCTTTCAATCATTGAAAATCTTTCAAACTGCTTTCAATCAATGAGAATCATCAAAACAAACTTCAATCTTGCTTAAATGGAGTTGCCTTGTAATTTTCAAATATTTAAAGCAAAATTCACTGATTTTCTCAAATGAAATAAAATTTAAAGAAAATTTTCCTTGATGAAAATATTTTTATTGTTCCTCTAAATAAAAATTTATCACAAGTGCCAAAAATGACTTGTTACTTGACAGTTAATAGCTTGTACCTAACATAAATACGTAGAAAATGAATGATTAATGATAAATTTGATTTATTTATGAATCTTCTTCAACACAAGACAATCCAACAATTTCTTTGTTAAACAGATTATGTTGATACTTTTACATGATTTTTAGCTTTTGGATGTTGGTTCACTGTGAACTAGTGCAACAATAAATAAAAAGTGTCTTATCTCTGAATAAAAATAAAATAACACAATAAAAAAATCATAATAAATAATGTAACGATGATCTAAACAATTTTCATTGTATCATAAATCTTGTGTTGTTTAGGTCAGGTTTATTATCATTTTTTATTATTTTTATGAGATTTTTTTTTATACCAAATTGTTTAAATTCCTGACACACATCCTTTTTTTATTTGCTTTTGAAACCCATTCAAGGAAATAACTTGAGGCAATATTTATTGATAGTTTAATATGTTTCATTTCCTTTTCATAATCCTTCAAATTTATTCAAATCATGTTTCATTGCTTACATTACGTCACATCGATGAGGCATAAAATGAAAGTTCATTGACATCTTAATTTTATTATTTTTTTTGGTTACTCTTGTTATTTAATTTCCCTTTTTAAGCAAACAAAAACAAAACACTTTTCATCGATTTTCCATCTCTCGTCAGCAAGTACAAGAAACATGATTCTTGTAAACATTGGTCAGTTCACAGTTGTAATGAGTCTTAATTACTTTCGGTCACGTTCTTTCACAATAAAAACTTGCAATCAAAGCAGTTAAACAGAGAAAAATGTTTGTATATTTAGCACATCATAATAATTTTAAGGGTGTGTCAGTCATAGAGTTAAGAATGAAGAAAAAAAGTAAAAATTTAAAATGTAATTAATATGCTTTGTTTTAATGATTTCAATGATGATGATGATGAAAAATGGAAAATTATATTAAAGGAAAATTACTTTGATTAGGAAAATATTCAATTTGATGACAGAAAAAGTGTTTCTTAGTTACAATGGACAAATAGAATGATAATTAGTAAAGTTTTTTAATGAGTTTACATTTATTGACATTGAAAATGCGAGGCCTTGATGAAATAATAATTAAAATTATGTCGTTAAATTTTAAAGGAATACACTAAAAACTCAAATCAGCTGATTGTTTTATGAAAATAGAAAAAAACTTGGGCTTTAACTGTCTTCAATGTAACGATCTGTGTCTTCGGCAATTTAAAACGACGATTTTGCAAGTTGACCTAACGTTACTGTTTTCTATTGCACTATTTTGTGATTTTTTTCATGTAACATGTAAAATTGTCAATTATTAAGGCCGTTAAAAATTCAAAAAAAGCGAGAGATTTTAAAACTCTAGGTGAGTTTACTGATAAAGTCGTTGAGTGTTTTGATATCAGCTGTTTCATGCAATTCAGTAGTAGTGGTGTCATATAATGCGTTGAGAATCATTCTGAGTGTTTTGTTTTGGTATCACTTGTAATTCTTTCAAGTGTGTCACAGCTGCGTCAGAGAAAATTGAGCAAACATAAGTTAATATTAGCCTCAATGCCACTTTGTACAGCAATATTTTGTTACTTTGGTTGAGTCACGATCGTCGATAAACAGAGGGTACAGGATTCTGACAGCTCTGTCAAATTTTTCACAAGCATATTTAATATGCGACCCGAAAGTCAGTCTTTTATCAAGAAGCATACCGAGGTATTTTACATGATTGACTGCTCATGAAGTGTCGGTGTTTGGTAAGTGGACGTCGTAGGATCTCTTTGGCCAGTCTTCTAGTGAAAAATATTGCTTGGCTCTTGGATAAGTTCGTTTAAATTTTCTATTTATCAAAATAGGCGAGATGGTCTTCTTTGAAAAGCATCACGCCAGCTGATCAGGCTGCAGTTTTTATTCTTTTTTACTACAATTGTATCGCTGAAAGAAAATTTGAGTTAAAATTAATGGAGTACCATTTGATATGAGCATAGTTAAATATTTTACTTACCTTCAGCCGATACTTAGGGTGTTTTTTCATCATACCCACCTAATAGCATTTGTTTGCTCGTTCAGCAGCTTAAACTTCTTTAAGTTTCCGTACAAAACCCAATTCCTATTGACTTAATTTTTTTAAAAAGCCACAAAAATCCTTTTAAATGACCACTTGACCAAATTAAATGAATTTTTACCTTTCAATCCTTTAATTTGAACCTGTGACCGTAATTTAATCAATAGTGACAAATATTTTCCATTCACTTCATTTCCAATTTCTTCGTTATTTCGTTTTATCCTTTTCCTTTCAACAGAAAAACCATTGTTTTATTGCTATTATTCTTGTAAAGCATTAACATTATGGCTTTTAAATGGGCATTTTACACCCTTTTAATTTAATCCAAACACGAATAAATGGTTCATTAACATTTAACGACCATTTTCAGTGTGATAGACGAAATTTGATAAAGAAGAATGGAAAAAAACAAGTCGAAAATTGTTATTTCATGACAGAAAATTTAATGGTGTCCTCTTGCTTTGAATTAAAATTGAAATTTTCATACTAAATTTCAAAGAAAAAATGAATTAAATGAAAACAATCATAAGATAACTCAAGTGATAATGTTTCAATTTTCATTGAAAAGATATTAAATTTTATTGTCTGATGTAAATTAAATTAATTGTTTCTTCATTTTGAATCAATTTCCATTCTACCATTTTATTTTTATCAATTAAATTCAATTCAAAATGTCTCACAATTGAAAGGAGATTGAATTGAAAAACAAAATGACGATAAAGACGTTTAACATGCATTTGTTCCTTTTTCTTTTGAAAAATTCAATATTCATATCACATTTCTCGTATTATACAATTGAAATGGAATTAAAATCTTGTTTATTTTTGTTGTTAATGATATTTGATGGGAACATTTAGGTTCAAATTGACAATTGTGATAAATTTGAAAGAAATTATCCATGTTTTTTGTTTTTGAATGCAGAATGATGAAAAAAACAAAAAAGGGAATTATTTTGTGTAATTTTTCAAATAAGATATTTTTGGAAGGTTTTCAGTCAAATTTTCTTAAACCTACAACTTTCTCGTACAAAATTTTGCTATAAAGTTCAAAAAATTAAGATGAACGGCTTACACGGTCAAAAATCATCTTATTCAAATTAGGTTCAGAAAACTGAAATGTTATTTAGATAGAATTTTATTGAGTTTACAAACTCAAAGTCATCTGCCATTCAACGACTCATGAACTAACAGAAAATAAACCACACTTTCATCATTCCCTCAAGGAATCCAATTCATGTTTTTTACATTTAAATTCACATTCAGTGATGCATCAAAACGGAAAATGCAGTTCTACCATTCACCTACTTTAAAAAGCAACAACAATTTTATTTTTCAGTTTCGTTTTCTTCTTTAAACTGTAATTTCGAGTCAAAGCAAAATCGATATTAGATAACAAGCTGTTGCCTTTTCTCTCACTAATATGATGGATAATGAAAACAATATCATGCTAAAAAAATACAATTTAAATTTAAATTTAAGACCATTATCATGATTTTGTTGATAGAAATTACAATTTTTTTCGTTGCTTTGAAAGTAAACATGAATGATTAATGATTTTTTCTGCAATTTGACGTCTTTTGTTTGCAAGTTGAAATCAATTTAAGAGCTATTTTTAGGTCTATTTCTGTTTACATGAAAACAGTTTTAAAAGAAAAATATTTTTCTTTAACAAAAAGGAATGAAATTCAGGACTTGAGGCTAAATCTGACGTGATGCTCAGTGAAATTGTTTAAATTTTAGATGAGATCATTATAAAATCAGAAAAACTTTTATTTGCTCTGTATCCTGGAGCGATTTGATTTGATCGGATTTTGTTCTAAATAATAACAAAGGTTATTTTTATTACAAATCATTTCATTAACTTTTATATTATTCTTTTTTAATTTCCACTTGCAATAATAAAATAAGGCGAGAATCATTAAAATTTCTTTTTAATATATTTTTAATAAACGAGAGTAAAACAACAATGAATTATAATAAATTTTGGATGTTCAGCACATAAAAATATTTTATTTTTAATTTCTATTCATATACTTCTTTGAAGGAAATTTTGATGAAATATTTTCCAATATACATGAAATAGAACAAAAACTTCAATAACTAAAATGACCCCAATAAAATTCAACACCATATTTCATCCCCTTACCCATAAATAATAACATATATGATGTGAAATGTCATTAACTTATGTTTTTTCTGTAATCTTGGTATTAATAAAAGTTTCACCCCAAAATATGAATTTCACATATCCGGTATCATAAAGCAAAAATTTTAATATGCAATTTTATTCCTTTGAAAACCATTTCCTGTAGATTTGGAAAAAATGTGTATTTTGATGTCTGTCTGTATTTTATAATTTGTCTTAAAGTTGAAAAATATCTTTGATGAATTTTTCAATTGCTAGGAGATGGTAATCAGAATCATTCGTTACCGTAATGGCTAACCTATCTACTATATTTGGCTCTCCAGGCTCTTTTGTGTAATACGTTTTTCGTTTTTCTTACCATCGCAAGAAAATGTTATCTTGATTCAGTTCTCGTTTTATTTTTTCTTTCATGGCCTCACCTTTAGGTTTGTGATGATGTCTGCGTCTTGTAGATGGGATGTTTAGAGTTCCCAAGGCTGTTTTTGGTTTGATTCCATTTACGTGTTGCATGGCAGAGGTTAGCAACATTAAGAGGGCAGGGCTTATACCTCCTCGTATGCTCGTGGCAGTAATAAGAGGTGATTTGACAACATTTGCGAAAAATCGGTCACAAAATTTCTCATACTGCAATGCATTTGTTGCTGTGTCCTCAACTGTTCCACTCTCATCAGAATCCCCATCTTCAGCAGGATCGTAATCTACATCGACCACCTGTTCATCATCACTTGATTGATCATCTTTATTCGATTCGGCATTACATGCGTCAACACTTTTTGCATCACTCGAATTTAAGCCTTCATTATCACCATTTGTATGCGAGCTAGCATCAACATCCAATTTTAGCACACGTGCTTTGTAAAACGGTTTTTCCATTTTTTTTTTGCTTAAACGTGGCCCATGATCTTTCAAAGTACTTTTTTACGGTTGATTTTTTGTCCACTCGTTATCATAAACGACTAGGTATGTTTGGAAACGCACTCAATGCAATCACCGTTCTACTGATAACGTCGAAAGCTCTTGTATATTCACATTCTGATATAAAGGATGACTCCAGCTGTCTTGGTTACATACAATGTTAAAAAAATTACCTAGGTCATCGGCGCACTAGCCACTTTTCAATTGTGAAACTTCACTAGGTCTTTAACGAACTGTTTGACTACGACTTTGACTTTTTGATTGTTGGACTGCACTAGTACTTTGACTTTTCAATTGTGGAACTTCACTAGGTCTTTAACGAACTGTTTGACTCCGTCTTTGACTTTTTGATTGTTGAACTGCACTAGGACTTTGACTTCTCAATTGTAAAACTTCACTAGTACTTTGACGAACTGTTTGAGTTCAACTCTGACTTTTTAATTGTTCGAATAGACCAGGACCTTTACTAACTGTTTGACTCCGACTTTTTATATACGCAGAAAGTAACATCCCAGCTGATTCGTCATTTGGTTATACCGCTAACCGAAACAAAGAATTTCGTAAAACTGAATTTTTTAAATTGCAAATGCGCTTGATTATCCTGTTCAATTTCACATTTCCATTTGCTTTTTTGAAGATGCTCCCCTTTTTTCAAGCCAATATGAATAAGGATATGTTTAGAATAAGAATGTATTTTAATATACCAAAAAAAAGATCCATGAAATATTTCATAAACAGAAGTAAATTAAGTCATTTAAGTCCCTTAAGACCCTTCACTTACAATGTGAATGATTTAATGTTGAAATTTCAGATCAAAAAAAAGGAAATTTAAGAAGAAAAAAAAATAAATTCCTTATTTTTTTCTTTGATACCACATGCATAACAATGAATAAGTGCATTTTAAGCTCCATTTTATAAAAAGATGATGAAACAAAAAAAAATATTGAATAATAATACTAATATGAGATTATGTCAGATGAGTGTGATGTGTAGGAGTGAAAATAACAATAATATGAGGATGTTTTTCACAATATATGAATTTAAAATAGATTGGAAAATAAATCGTCATCATGTTACATCACAAAATTTAAGCTTTGAATTGAAATTGAGATGTTCATTGATCATCGTCTTCAATTTTGATTGAAATTTAAAGTTTCAATTTTAACAAATTTTCATATTTCATTTCAATTTTTCTTTCATACTCCTTTAAATTTAGAAACCCGGAAACATTTATCACCCAATGATATTTGTGGCTTTATCTGCTTCAAAGCTTCCTTAATTTATTAGCCCATTTATTTTGTTCCGACTCATAAATACGTGAACACACTCAACACATTTACACTTATTTATCTGTTTATTCACTCTCACGCTTCCTAAACACACAATTACATATTTTTTGGTGGAATTTCATATGAAAAATTACATTTAAAGCACCATTTAATTCACGACTTTTAACAATGAAGTGTCTTTTTAATGATCCAAAGTAAATTCAGGCCAAAAATTATCTTTGAACAGCTTTAACCCATCAATTTCATATGAAATAATTTCAACAAATGTTACCACAATAAATTCAATTGAAATACACACACATCAATTTCACGATATTTCACATATGGGCTGATCCATAATCTAGGAGCCGGGTTTTGGACAAGTGATCCAAATAAAAAAAAAACTATTGAGCAAGTTTGATCATACCATAAGATGAAATAAAATACAAAAATTTTGCCACCTTTTTTTGAAAGATGATTTTTTGAGGGCACTTTTAGTGGTTTTGACAATTGACCAATTTTCAAATTTTTTAACAACGTCGTTCTCCCAGAAAATGTTAGAAAAAAATTTTTAATCAAAGTTTGTTGGAATCCTCAGAGTGTAAACTTTCTAAAAATAATGATTTTATAACTCTTTTAGTGAGTTTTGGTAAGGATTTTAAGAAGGAAGTTGGTTTGTAGAACCCTAATTTGCGGTTCAAACGCTGCTCATGCCCACAAAAACTGATAATCTAAGTAAAAAATATGTTGAGAAAAATCAGAAATTTCATAAGCTTTCTAAAAAATATAATTATGTTTTTGTTACAGTGGATATTCACAATGAAATTAACCGAAATGTAAATTTTGAGTAAAATCTCCATTCCGCAACTCTTGACACTGTCTGATCTAACATCAACATTTTGCAAAGAACAATCAATTTTTTTTTCACCAATGAATAACTCAAAGGACGAGGATTATTTCCATATAATTTTTCATACTATTTTAGTGAAAAATGTATAAGAAAACCCGTTTTCAAACAACTTGCTCTTAATCTAGAGGGGGGTAAAATCGAACTTTTAATTATTGTAATTTTTTTTTGTTTTTTTTTTAATTAAATGCAATTGAAGTGGAAAAGTTATGATGAAATTCAAATAAATCACATGATTCTATGCAAAAAAAAATAAATTTTCATAAATTGATAATTTGAAGGAACTGCATCACACATAGCTTGCTTATTGCTTGTGAGCAAAGAAATATGAAAAAATAGTTAAAATAAATATGAATTATAAGTTCTCGTCGGGAAAACATTTTTCTAAGGATTTTTTCAAACTTCTATTATTATTGCAGAAAATTCTCGACAAAAAAAATCGGGGAAGATTAAAAAGTCTGAATTTTCAAAATTTTACAAATTATATGATGCAAGAACTAAACTAAGATAGGCGCTAGACTACGCTAAAATATAAAATAAAACCAATGAATATAATTTAGTGCAAAAGTTTCTTTAAGGTTCGATATCCATCGAGTTTCAAATAAATTTTCATATTTATTTTAACTATTTTTTCATATTTCTTTGCTCACAAGCAATAAGCAAGCTATGTGTGATGAAGTTCCTTCAAATTATCAATTTATGAAAATTTATTTTTTTTGCATAGAATCATGTGCTTTATTTGAATTTCATCATAACTTTTCCACTTCAATTGCATTTAATTAAAAAAAAACAAAAAAAAATTACAATAATTAAAAGTTCGATTTTACCCCCCTCTAGATTAAGAGCAAGTTGTTTGAAAACGGGTTTTCTTACACATTTTTCACTAAAATAGTATGAAAAATTATATGGAAATAATCCTCGTCCTTTGAGCTATTCATTGGTGAAAAAAAAATTGATTGTTCTTTGCAAAATGTTGATGTTAGATCAGACAGTGTCAAGAGTTGCGGAATGGAGATTTTACTCAAAATTTACATTTCGGTTAATTTCATTGTGAATATCCACTGTAACAAAAACATAATTATATTTTTTAGAAAGCTTATGAAATTTCTGATTTTTCTCAACATATTTTTTACTTAGATTATCAGTTTTTGTGGGCATGAGCAGCGTTTGAACCGCAAATTAGGGTTCTACAAACCAACTTTCTTCTTAAAATCCTTACCAAAACTCCCTAAAAGAGTTATAAAATCATTATTTTTAGAAAGTTTACACTCTGAGGATTCCAACAAACTTTGATTAAAAATTTTTTTCTAACATTTTCTGGGAGAACGACGTTGTTAAAAAATTTGAAAATTGATCAATTGTCAAAACCACTAAAAGTGCCCTCAAAAAATCATCTTTCAAAAAAAGGTGGCAAAATTTTTGTATTTTATTTCATCTTATGGCATGATCAAACTTGCTCAATAGTTTTTTTTTTATTTGGATCACTTGTCCAAAACCCGGCTCCTAGATTATGGATCAGCCCATATATTGGAGTATAATAAAATTTTATCCACCTAAATCCACAACATCAATTTTAAAATCGATCCACAAACAAAAAAAAAATAACCGATTCATTTTCTGCTTCTGCAAACTAGAATCCAATGTAAGCTGTACATTAAATCAATATCAATATAAAATATTTTTTTTTTGGTACGTGGCTCAATGAATTGATACCATAAATGTCACACAAAAAACAAATAAGTGTTGTGGGAATTTAGTGAGAATAAAACGAGCAATGGCATATCGACAGATTTTAGATGAACAAATTATTGGTGAAGAAAGGTCGAACTAAAAATACCAGAAAAAATAATAATATTTTTTTATTATTATCATTAAATCACAGCAAAATACAATTTTTAAGAGAATTTCCATTGAAAATTGTGGTTTAAATGCATATTTCATGAAGGAATATGACAAATATTGTCTCTTCTACATGAATTAACTCATCAAGACACAATTTTATCATGTCTGAGATCTGTCTTGAATTGTAAAAAGGCTTCAATTTCATTGAAAAGGACATCACGACAATTTACAAGGAAATTCGTGTCATTTTTCGTTAGTCATTTAAAAATTATAATATTAATGTTAACAAGAAAATCTTGAAACAAAACAAAGACAGACGCTATAATTGAATTTAATTGAGTGAAAATACGTTAATAATTATCATTTTGTCTGTATTTCTTTCATTTTCTTCTTTCAATTCAATGGCAATCAAGGTTTTTGTTTAATATCTTGATAAAATTATGAAAGAAAATGAAAGTTAGCAGGTAATTTTCAGTCATTTTCTCTAATTTCATGTAAACAAGCTGTTTTGAATTTAAATGGCCAGAAATATGTCATTTAATGGGCAATCAAATTAATGTTCAAGGTGGAATACGGTGAACTTTTAAAATTTGTGCCTACGAAAAAAAAGCTTGACTGAAGTTTTCAACGACTTAATGAACAACCTTGGAAATTTCAAAGAGGTGTTTTCAGGATATGAAACTTTGGTCAGGAGTTATAAAAGTTAATTAAAAAATTCTTTCAAAATTTGATAAAAAAATCCATACATTGTTAAAATTTCAGGGGTAGAAAAGATACCTCACCTAGAACCAGTGGTTAATATACAAGTTCAAATCAAGTTCTCTTTCTTCTGGATTTTTCTCAAAAGTTTTTCACAAAACCTTAAGATATCCCTAATCTTAAGACATTTTCTAAGTTATCACAGCAATTTTTTGAGGTGAGGTGTCCCAACATGACCCATTCATTCTTTGTTCCAAGAATAACTTAGAGTCAAGAAGGGAACGTATAGATGTAGCACCAATACAGGTTCAAACGACAGTGGAGTCTTGTTATTATTACTTATTTCTTACTTATTTACGGGGGCAAACAGGGCTGATGGGTCGAAAATTGTGGTGGCGAAATTTACTGGCTTCGTAGAAGAATAGGATAAAAAGTTTCTGACTTGACTGTTAGATTTGTCTATTAATAATAATTTTTCGCACCTCTTAGTCCCTCTCCGGTTCGATCACAAGGTCTTCAAAAACTATTGCCCTAGCCTTTTGTTTTACTGTTTTAAATTTTTTGTCTCCATGTAAATTTTTAAGCTGCTCTCAGGGCCATCTGATGTATTTTTCCGGAAAAGTCTTTGATTCAAAATTCTAAATACATTGAATTGAAGTACCTAAAAAATACAAATAAGCAAGCAAGTTATTTATAAAGGCCGCTCAGAGCGATTTCAAGCTTTCGTTGACGCTCTTAGGACGTATCAAGGAAGGTTCAGGCTGTCTGTCATTTTTCGTCTTAATGATATGAAATTTGCACTTGGGTAAAAATTAAACAAATACATTTGGAATATAACGGACTAAGTTCATAGAACGGAATTCATTATAACTTTTGAAAATTTCACAAACAAAATTTTTCTATACTAAATAAACGTTAAATGAACTGTCAAATGAAATTCTGTACTATGAACGTTGCTCGTAATTGTACATGTGCACTAGGTCAAAGGTTAAGGTTCTAGGTTCATTGCATCTGAGCTGGGATTTTAATTCGGGGCTCGAATTGAAAAGTAATTAATAACGCTTTTGTTTGCCATTCGTTCACTAATAAAATTTGTGCTAGGATTTTTTAACTATAACTTTCTAATACATTTTTACATATTAAATTGGTCAAAATCGTTATCCTAATGCACATTTACCATCAAGTCAATCCACATTTTTCATTAGAATTCAATTTTAAAGGGACGATTAACTCTAAGAACCTTTGTAATTTAAAAAAAAAATCATGCGAAAGTTAGTTCGAAGTAAATGTCAACTGGGTCCATTTTACCGATTTGTCATTTAAATATCATAGTTTTACAAATTTTCATAAGAAATTCTTTCCAGCCACAAAGAAAACTTTGATGCAAGAATAGCTAAAATAGCAATGTATCAATGTTCTGTCTAAATAAACTCACACACACACACACACACACAAACACACAGATACATTTACACAAAATCTGTCATTTATAAGAATGTTGTTACTTATCTCTCCACATCATTACGTACACATGAAATCCAAAATCCATCTCAAATGTAAATTGAATATAAAATTTTCTTCAATTTCAATTCAATTTCCTCATCTTTTTTGATGAAATGTGTGCCTTTTTTTGAGCATATTTTATAAAAGCAACAAGATATTTATCGGATTTTTGTTGTATCATTTAATATTTTGTATACAAAAATATTGTCATGTTGTGCCCTAAGATTTGTTTAACATTCCACTTTATTATTTATGTATCATAGATTTAACTTGAGAAACTTGTAACATGATCTTTTTTTATCGGTTTCAATGGAAATTTATTGAGAGTCAACCAAAAAAAAAGAGAAAATATAAAAGAAAACTATCGAAATTGATAAGTTGCTTTTAATTTAGTGAATCGATACTTTTTCGTCTGTGTGTGTGTTACAGCTTAATTTTTTTTCTTCTGAAAAGTGGTCAGTTATTGTATCATTTTTGTCCCTCAGTAACGATTTTTTTTGTATCGTTCTCTTAAATGATTGATCAGCTTTCTATTTTAATACATCCTGTCACTTACTGTATTAAATGTATTTTATTTTTTTTTCTTCATTTCATTTCATTTGAAAAAAAAGCTTTTATTGTATCAAAACTAGGGCAATGTACTTTTGATTGTTGTACCATCATGTTCACATATTTGGATTGCGAATTAAAATAAAAAAGGAAATTCATTCTAAATAACGGATATTTTATACGATAATGCAATCAATTATCCTATCGATGACGGGATATTCAATTATATTCACATGTGAAACCATTTTAAGCAATGTGAGTAAATTGATGTGGGTTATGAAGAAGAAATTTTATTTGAATAATTTAATTTACTTACACACAGTTGGAGACAAGTTTTGTGTTGTGTACAATTGTAACAAAATCTGTTTTAATTGTCTTATCTTGTTAATTTACACAAAGGACGGCCTCAATTATGTTTTAGTGTTTTTTTTAATGTGTAAGAAGAAACTTCATTGAAAAGTTATAATTGAAAATGCGTTCTGATAAACATTGATGATGACATGGAAACAGTAAAATGCTCTAATTTGAGTGGAGACGACTGGTTTTTTTTTAAAGTAAGTAAGCAGTTTTTCATTAAAATTTCATAAGTAAGCAGTTTTTTGAAAAAATCAAATAATTGAGTCAAATTTTTAAAAATTAAGCTATTTTCAGATAAAAAACATTCAAAATTAGAGAATTAATTCAAGTTTTTTACAATTTATTTATTAAAATTTGCCATGTAAGCAGTTCTTGGAAAATTCAAACAAAATGAGAAAATTGAGTCAAGTTCTCAAATTTTTAAAGTTTTTTCACTTTCAAAATAACAGAATTGTGTCAACCTTTTAAGAAAATTCATTAAAATTTGACAAGTAAGCAGTTTTTTGAAAAAATCAAACTAAACGACAAAATTGAGTAAAGTTTTTAAACTTTTGAAAATTGAGCAATTTAAAAAAAAAAGATTTTAGTCAAGCTTTGGAGAAAATTAATCGAAAACTAAAGTAAGCTAATTTTCAAAAAAAATTAACTTTTATAAAGAAATTAAATTTATTAAACCGTTATTTCAAATTGACCGTTAACTTTTTAATTTGTTGATATTTTGATTAATAAAAAATTGAAATTTGCAGCATTTTTGTGTTATATGTATTTTATTACAAGTTTTATATTGTATTCGCGCTACTAATTCCTTTCAGACCGCGTAGCGTCCGAACGGTTCATCTGAGACCCAATGTATGTTCTAGACTTATGTTCGTAATCAGCGTGGGAGTGTTTATGGATTAAAAAAAATTAGGGTGACCATACAAAAAAATAGGGTGACCATGAAAAACTCGATTTTCCAAAAATTTTCCGAGAAAATGGAAAATTTTTTTCATGCCAAAATTTTCGCCTTATCATTCTGAGCAACTTTGCCGAAGACACCCCATACCTAAATCAAACAGGAAAAATTTTTCTCATACAACACAAAAAAAAATTTTTCATTCACATCACATTCATCTCTTATTACAAGTTTTATATTGTATTCGCGCTACTAATTCCTTTCAGACCGCGTAGCGTCCGAACGGTTCATCTGAGACCCAATGTATGTTCTAGACTTATGTTCGTATTCAGCGTGGGAGTGTTTATGGATCAAAAAAAAATAGGGTGACCATACAAAAAAAAATCATAGTCCAAAATCAAATGAAATTTTATCTTCTTCTGAAGTTAATCAACTTCAAAAATTACAAGTTTTCGTAATGTGAACTCAAAAACGTAAAACAAGCGAAGAAAATTAAAATCTGAAACTTGTACAATTTTTGTTCTGATCAATAGAAAAATTTTCACTAATTATTAACAAGATACAGTAATAATTACAAATTGTACAAGTTTCAGATTTTAATTTTCTTCGCTTGTTTTACGTTTTTGAGTTCACATTACGAAAACTTGTAATTTTTGAAGTTGATTAACTTCAGAAGAAGATAAAATTTCATTTGATTTTGGACTATGATTTTTTTCATGATATTTTAACCGTTATTTGTGTTTTTGTACTGTTTTTATTGTTGTTGTAAATTTTTTTTGATGTTTTCTAACAATTGAAATGTTTTGTTACTTTTACATGTTTAATGTTCATTTTTGCTTTTATTTCACTTTTATATGTATTGCATTCTTTTCATGTGGTTTCTTGGTCTCACTCTCTCTCTCTCTTTGTATGTTTGTGTAGAAAAATCATCTTAAAAGTAAATGTTTGTAGTTTATTTGGAAAAAATGTTTAAGATTATTTTTTTAATTTTTTCTACATTTTACTTGTAACTTTTTATAATAAAGTAAAAATATAAAAATAAATCATATACAAAAAAACATACATTTTTACTTCAAACAGGACATTGGGCGTTCTATATCATAATAATCATTCTATTTTTTTTTTATCAAGTAAAATAACTCTGTGTACGTTTTGTTTTCGTGTGTCAGCTACAGTAAATAATACACACATCACATTGCTATATAACAAAAAGTGAGAAATTAATATTTTTTATTCCTGTTCTTTTGATAATTTGAAAGAAAATTTAAAAAAAAAGTAAGAAACATTTTTTTGGCAGCCCAATCCTGTTGTTTTCCCACTACAGTCACGAAGAGTATTTTGATGGATCACAGGTGCCAGTTTGCCTAACCCAAGCATCATCATTTTGGGCATTCACATTCTTCCTTATGACAATTTCCGTATTTTTCCTGTTGCCACTCATCATTCTCGTGATTTTGTATGCAATAATTGCGAGGAATTTGATAACAAGTGATACGAAGTTGAAAATACGATTAAGTAAGCCGGAATTGAGTGTGAAAGCAAGAAAACAAGTTGTTTTGATGTTGGGTGCTGTTGTACTCTCATTTTTTACATGTCTGCTACCATTTCGATTGCTTACACTCTGGATAATTTTTGTGCCAGAAAAAACTTTTGAAAACTTGGATATGGAAACGTACTATAATCTTTTGTACTTTTGTCGCATTATGTGGTACTTAAATTCAGCTGTTAATCCAATCTTGTATAATTTAATGTCATCCAAATTTCGTAAAGGATTCTTTAAATTGTGTCGTTGTTGGTTAATTGGACGTAACCGACATAATATTAAAGGACGTACACGTGCCGCAACATTCAATACAACAACAACATCGTCATATCTTACACACAGTTGTTGTCATCATCACAACCATCATCATCGTTGCTGTCAAGACACCGAAAATAATAGTGAGCTTCTTGTAACAACAGATACAACAAAGAAAACACTTTCACTAGATGATCTGAGAAATATGCAAACACTAGTCACTAACAAACAAAACATACCAAGAATCATTACCACTAGCACAAGTACCACAAATTTAAACAAAATCATTCACACACTGCCAAAACACAACAAACATCACATTTATTGTAATAATGGTATGAAAAAAACTTATCATGCAACAAGTTGTTGTTGTTGTTGTATTTCTTTTTGTCATTGTTCAAGTGAAAATTATGACGAAAAATGTTCTTCAGTGCGTGCTACTGCAGAATCAACACCAACAACAACAGCAGCAGCAATGGTTGTCTGCAATACATGTAATTTAAATAAAAAAAATAATACCTCGCCTCCTTCTCCTCCTTCATCAGGCTCATCATCATCAACATCAACATCAGCTTCATTGTTGCTTAGTAAAAACCACATAAAAGAAAATGACTTGAGAAAATTGGCATTTAAAAACTCATCGCAAAAACGCAAAACTCGCAATGTAAGTTTTGATGAGACAGTCATTTATGCAAACAATCACCGTCACCACCAACACCATTCAAACAACAAAATTCAATATAAAAAACAGATAAGTCTCGAGGAACATTTATTATGCAAGAAAATTAACAATAATGGGCTAAATTTGAAATTACTTGACTTACCAACATCAAACAGAGCTGATGATCACGATGAAAATAACGAGAATGATGATGAAATTAATGAAAACAATAAATTAAGTTGTAAATATGGAAGGGAATTACAATTTGTTAAGTATATTGATGAGACAAGTGATGACTCTTTGTCCTCACCACAATCGTTTATTCCATTGTTGAATGGTGACAATTTGTGATTTGTATTATTTTTTTTTTATTTTGATCCACCAGTGAAATTTAATTATTTATTTTTTTTCTTCTTTAATTTATGAAAAATAAAAAAAAAATTAATTGAAAATGTAAGATTTTTATTTTGGATTAATTGTATTTAAAAGTTACTTGAATTGTCACGGAATTATCACGGAATTTTAAGATGAAGGCATCAAAAATTGAATTTGCACAGAATTAACGGTTTTTCGTTATTTTTTAAATTATGAGTTGAAATTTCGGTTTAATTTGTCATAATATTTTTCAATTTTTAATTTTTTGATCAATTTTTTAGACCTTTTAAGAAATTTTCAGTATTGAATTTTAACAATTTTGAATTTTTTCAATTGTTTTCGTTGTAAAATTTTTCAATTTATAACTTTTAAGAAGTTTTTAGATCGAATTGAGACCTTTTCAGAAGTTTTCAGAATTGAATTGGATCGATTTAGAATTTTTTAATTTGGTCGTTAAACTTTTCAATTTTTAATTTTTTAAAAATTTTGGATCGATTTTAAACTTTTTAAAAAGTTTTCAGTTTTGAATTGTGTCAATTATCAATTTTCGAAAATTTTTAAAAAATCGGACATCGCAAAAAAAAAATCACAATTAAAAGGAAAAACTAAATTCTGTGCATATTCAAAAAAAAATTTTAAAAATAAGTTTTTTTTGTACTTTCTAACACATAACCTCAATTTTTTTTTACACAGCCACCAAAAAACTCACACACAAACACACATTGCATGCAATTTAATTGAAATTTCCTCTAAATTCTATTGAATTTTAAATTTAACAAATATATTTTTCAAATTCTAATCAATTTTTTTTTTGATTTTTAACAATTTTTAATTTCATTTTTTTTAATTTTTGTAAATAAATTCTTGGTGATATGAGATTTTAAATGTAAAATATGAAAAATTAGTTTATAGTAGTTAAAATTTGTAGATTATTTTAGAAATAAATAGTAAAATTTAGTTAGTGAAACTCAGATTAGTGCTTAAATTTTGGTGAATGGGAACGTAGAATAGAAACCCAAAGCATGTGATAAACTTATTTTAACATGGTATGAGGTGAGTTCCTATTTTTTTATGATAATTTTCTTTTATTTTCATATCTAAGGAAAATTTTTTCTACGTTTTCTTTTATTTTTCTTTTCTTCTTGTTAAAATGCAAATAAAAAAAACTTTTAGTCCTATCTTGTCAATTGCATCATATCAACTGGAAGAGTATATTGATGGTAGTGAGGTGGCAGTTTGTCTAACTTCTGTAGAAACTTTTTGGCCAGCATTTTTCTTTATCTTCAGTATAACTGTCTTCTTTTTTCTGCCATTACTCATCTTGATTGTGCTCTATTCGGTCATAGCAAAACATTTGATGGAAAATCCAGGCATAATTTCACAAGGGCATCGTAACAATGTACTAAAATACCGTAAACAAGTAATTTTTATGTTAGGTGCCGTAGTTTTGAGTTTCTTCTTATGTTTATTACCCTTCCGTGCACTAACACTCTGGATCATTGTCGTACCAACTGAGACAATATTGCAAGTTGGCATTGAGGGATATTACAATTTGTTATACTTTTCACGGATCATGCATTATTTGAATTCAGCCATGAATCCCATTTTGTATAATCTCATGTCATCGAAATTCCGTGAAGGATTCCTGCGGTTACTGGGATGCAAATCCATGACAAGTCGACATAAATTGATGACAGGCACACGTAAAGGAACCTTCCACACAACGTCAACCAATCTCAGTAGTAGTAATAGTGAGAAACGACGTGAGCTGCGACGCACAAGTGTCAGTAAAAGGAGCATCGACGAATCAAGTTCAACCTCAAACAATGAAACAAATGGAATAATTCCAAATCATACAAGAAAGTTGAGTTTTGAGGATGCTTCAGGGAATATCGTTAAATGTGCACGTGCGATTTTACTACAAAATAACGTGATTGAAGAACTTGACGAAAGCACCACAAGTCCACAAGAGCCATCACAAGAAGAAGAAAAAGAAGGGGATGTGATTCAAATTATCACACAAAAAACATCATCATATCAGATTCAAACCAAACAAAAACCAATAAATAATTCCTATAAAGATAATAATGTACTTTTATATAATAAAAATGTTTGTATAAGTAACCAGAAAAATAATAATCGAAGTAAAAAACGGAACAAAAGTAAATTTGAGGACAGAAATTCATTGGATAGAGCGATTCTTTCGCCATTACTTGAACAAATCACCCAGATTGAAAATTATGATAAGGAGACAAAAACAGATAAGACTTGGAGACCGGAAAGTGATATGTGTAGCAATGAAAATTTGGTTGTAGAGACAAATGTAGTTAGAATTTTAGAAGAAAGTGACGCGGAACATGAAAATTTCCTAGAAATTGATTTAGAGAATTTAAGAAATGCAAAGGAAAGTCTGGTTTAGAAACGAAATGAGATTGTTTTTTTTATATACAAACATAAAAAAAATGTAAAAATCAAAAAAAAAAATTGATATTATTAAAGAATAATAATAAAATTATACTCAAATCACTGCCATTGAATTGGTTTCACGCCATAAAAAAAAATTATGATTATGATTAAATAAAATTTATAACTCTAGTCAATTAATGTACAATTATTTTTACTATTTGTAATATTTTTTTTCTTTTTGTGTGAATGTTTATTTATTTTTATAATCAAAGAAATTGGAATTTAATACTAAAATATGAGTAATTTTATTTTATTAACCCACCAGAAATGTTTCTTTTAATTTAAATCTAGATAAAAGGAACTTTAAAAATTATGAAAATTCAATTAGTACATTTATTTTGAAGAAATTCACGAAATCATGGGAGAAAATAAATCATTTTTTTTTAACTGAAAGTATCAACGACCTTAGTGACGTAATTTGACAGGTTCTCAGTAATTTTAACGATTTTTTTGAAATAAGTTTTATGATCACGCCATCTAGTGGAGCTCAATTTAAAATAAAGCATTAGCGCATTTTTTGTAGATCGAAGTCACTATTTTTACGAAGATTTAACATGGAGAGATACGAAATCTTTTATAAATTATCTCTTTAAATTTGCATTTTGGGAAAATTTGGGATTTTTAACCGTTTCCAGGGTCTGGAGTCCAATACCTGCACCCAATCTCAAATCTAATGAGTTGTAAATAATCCTCGTGAGCTGTTCTATCCTACAGAAAGAACCCGACCTCGCTCCGATGAACGATTCCGGTGTTAGAAACCTAAACGTATTTTTACCGATTTCAAGCCCTGAGCCCCATCTCAAAATTAATGAGTTTAAAATCGTCCTTAAGAGTTCTTCTATCCAATAAAAAAAAACCCGACCTCGCTCTAATAGACTATTCCGGAGTTATGGCCGGAACGGACCTACAGAATTACGGGCAAACAGACTAACGGAGTGACAAATATTTTAACGGTTTTTTGCTTGTCAAATTCAAATTTCTAACTTCACCAATTTTTATCATATTTATGTCGATTTGATAAAAATGCGGGTACTGTACGCTTCATGCCGTCCATCAGTCCGTCTCTGTGCATTTCACAATGACTGACTTATCCAAAATGGCAGAATTTGCCAAAATGGCTGACTATTCTAATACAGTGGACAAAGTCATGGATTGTGAATAAAATCACGTAATGTGAAAAAAGTCGCGGGTCATCGTATCGTGTAAAAAACCGTAGGTCGAGCGAAAATTACCGTGGATCGTGAAAAACGCTTTGGATCCAAAACAGCGAATCCTGTAAATAGATATGCCCTCGTGTATATCGTCCACGATTACGTTCTACAATTTTTTTATCACGAAAATAAAAGCGAAAGAATTTCATTTGAAAAGCTATTTGACGTTTATTTTTTATAGATACACATACGGAAACATGAAAAATTTGAAAGACTGAGTAAATGACAGTTTGCAGTCGTGAGCATCAAACACCTTGTGTGACATAAAACAGGCTCGTAGATGTCTCTAAAAAAAATGCCGTTCATAAGGTCGTCGAAAACTTCAGTAAAATAATATGACATGGAATTTAATAAAAATATCCGTTTAAGTAGAAACTTTTCATAATTTTTATAGATCCATTTTTTTTCAAATCAAACTACTAATGTTAATGTTAAAATTTGTATTAAAATAAAAAATAGTGAAAGGAGAAATGTTAAAAATATACAATAATAATATTTACCATAGCTTTAATATTAAATGAAAAGAAAATGAAACACTAAATACTTGTCAAAAATTTATACAGAGAACTATAAAAAAAAATTATATGTAAAAATTCAATGAAAATGTAAAAAAATAAAATTAAATGGAAGTTAAAAAAAAATCAAATTTGTTTTTGAATCACATAAAAATGGCAATAAAATGGTAAGTATTAAACATTTGCATTGAACACGGACATAAATCAATAAAGTGATGACTTTGATAAAAGAGAGAAATAAAAAGCGGCGCCTTATTCAATTTAATTCAAAAATCTTTATTGAAAACATTTGAATCTTTTATAACAGTTTCATACAAATCATCTCGAGTTTGATGCGAAATCGGGATCTGAGCTCTCACTTCATCGACTGCCTTGCAATCTATTAAAATTCGAAAATTTCATTTTAATTTGAACTGAAAATACGTCTAATAAAATATCTCACCAATATCTTGCACAATAATTTCATCGCCTTCCTTTGCTGACTGCAAAACTTTTCCCCATGGATCAATCACCATTGAATGTCCCCATGCCACGTATCCAGCACTTGCATCTCTCGATGGAGAAATAAGCCCGACAAATACTTGATTATCTGTGGCACGAGCACGGCCTAGAAGTTCCCAATGCAACGGTCCTGTCTTCATATTAAAGGCACCGGGAAATAAGAGAACGTCACATCCTTGCTTGCGATAAATTCGAGCCAATTCACTGAAACGAATATCGTAGCAAATTCCAATCCCGACTTTAACGCCATCAATTTCAATGATTGTGAAGCGATTTCCTGGTGAAAGGACGTCAGATTCCTTGAAGGTGATGCCACCTGGGATGTCAATGTCGAATAAGTGAATCTAATGAGGAGTTGCATTAATTTTATGAAAAAGGTTTTTTTTTTAAATGACATACCTTGCGATATTTTGCCAATAAATTGCCTTCTGGTGACCAAACAGTGCAAGTGTTGTAAAGTTTGTTGTCACGCGTGTCCCGTTCAGGGATTGTACCACCAATTAAATAAATTCCCAGTTCCTTTGCGATTTCTGAGAGTTTCGTTGAAGTTTCACCGGTCGGAATTTCTTCGGCATATTCCGGGAAAAAGTTCGTGCCATATGGGGAATTGAAGCATTCTGGAAGTGCAACCACTTTGGCACCTTTTTCAATGACAGCACGGCGAATGTTGTTAAGTGCTGTTGTGATGTTAGTTGCTTTGTTGCTACCGACAGTGAATTGACACAAAGCGATTCGGAAGCCTAAAAATTTGAATTGAATTGAACTCGCTTTTTTAATTACAGTAATTCATTGAATTTTACCTCGAGCTATGGCACTCATTGTGAAAATTAAATTTAAATGGAAATAAAAATTCAAGCTTATCCAAAAAATGACTGATAAGGAATTGATACGAATAAAAATGTAAATAAAACTTGTTGATTTTTCTCTCTTTTCATCAAATCATATGTTCAATTGTAGTTCAATATCCCACCGACAGATGTCGTCTTGATTTTGGCGGTTAATTTAAATTTTTCTTATTTATTTTTGTAATTTAAACGATTTTCAATAGGAATTTAATTAAATTTTATTGAGTTCAGTAAAAAAAAACAATTTAATAGAAAAAATTTACATCTCATTTTCGATAATAGTTTTAAGAATATTTGGCATCAGTAACATGGTACAAAAAATTTTTTCAATTTCACGCAGCATTTCATTGAATCGAATACAAAATTGGGAACGGTTTGTCTTTTGGTGGTTGTAGCCAATTATCTTTTGAATATTCACAATTTTCAGTCTCAACTACATGAAAAGCGTACGCATGCCGACTATCCTTTGACCGATTATTGTCACTTCTGTGCACTACCTGGCTGTGAATGAGGATCAGAGTTCCTGTGAAATTTAATTTTAATGTGAATTTTATTCGTTATATGGAATTTTTATTTATTACCTTTTTTAACGGGAACGGACGTGAAATTGGAAAGTGGATAAATTGGTTCAGGTCGATCATAAATCATCAAATCCGGTGAATTTTTATCGGGATTCCTCATGTAACGTCGATGAACTCCATTTTTATGTGAGCCTTTAATGAATTGCAGGCATCCATTGCTTGCTGTGGCATCATCTAATGCAAGCCAAAATCCGACTGCAGTTGCAGGTTCAGTGTACAAATACGAGGCATCCTGATGTGATTTTACTTCGCCACCAACTCCAGGATTCTTGTAAATGTACATACTTTGTGGAATTGCAGGACGTTTAAACCCAAGTTGGTAACAAATATCCTTGACTCGATAATTGAATGTGAATTTCTTGAAAACGTCGCGTTCTGTGTGTAATGCATGTCCTACTTTGTTTAACGCGAAAATGGGATCAACTAAAAGTTCACCCTTGGGCGATAACGCATTTGATTCATAGAAATAACGAACTTTATCACCCGATTCCAAAAAGTACATATCTTTGTTTTGGGCATCAACGGCATTTACAGTGTCAAAGACAGCTTTTGTCTCCTCAGGTACTTCATAACACAAATCTTTACCGGCCTCATACAACTCCTCAATTTCTTCGGGTAACAAGAAATCTTCAACTATCGCGTACCCATCTTGATCAAACTGTAAAAATGTAACAAAAAAATTGTTTTATTATGCAATTGTTACAATTTACTTTTATTTTATTTAATGTTTTTTTATTGTAACACATATCAGACATGAGATATGAGCACGCACTACAATCAACATCGCAAGAATCAGTCAGTCAATGTGGGAAATCAGTCGATTGTAAATGCATTTTAAATTTATATTTATATTGGTGCGCATTCCTTCCTCATTTTTTCACTTAGATTGTTGTGCGATTGATTTTAGCATTTACCAGTATTCAGAAACATCATTCAAACGTCTTAATATACTTTGAAATAGGGTTCAATTTGATAGAATTTCTCACACTTTTAAATTTTACATTTTTTTTATGAAATGAAATGATGTCATGTCATAAAAATTTCATGTTGCATGGACTCTGTCAACCATGAAACGACGATTTAACGTCATTTTTTGCGAGGCACTTTCATTTAATCAAAAATGATAAAAAAAAGGAGGAGGCATGAACATAATTTTTAATTCAGAAAAGAATCAATTCTAAAATTCTGATTTATATAACGCCCAGCAGAACAAAGTGATTGGATCCAAGACAGAGATCTTTGATTGACGGTTACAGGGCGTATGATGAATGAAATTTTTATCGCATTTCCTGTTTTTCGACCAAGAACTTTCGATCTAGGTTTTTACTCAGGTCATCTGCCAAAAAAAACATTTATCACATTTTCCTAGAAAATTTGAAAAAATCCGCCATTTTGAATTTTTTTGAAGATTCCGCCATTTTCAGAATAAAGGAATAAGTAGTGAAAACTGATACAAACTAGAGCTGCGCTAATTGTTTTGAGAATGAGCTCATGGACAGCCTCCGAAGCCTGAAAACCGTAAAAAACTGTTAAAAATTTTAAAAAAATTGCTACTGGGCTCCAAGGCCTCCGAAGTCTGAAAACCATAAAAAACGATTAAAAATTTTGAAAAAATTGCTACTGGGCTCCAAGGCCTCCAATGTCTGAAAACCGTAAAAAACGGTTAAAAATTTAAAAAAATTGCTACAGGGCTTCAAACCTTCGAAGTCTAAAAACCGTAAAAAACGGTTAAAAATTTTGAAAAAATTGCTACTGGGCTTCCAAGGCCTCTGAAGTCTGAAAACCATAAAAAACGGTTGAAAGGCCTCCAATGTTTAAAACCGTAACAAACGGTTAAAAATTTAAAAAAATTGCTACTGGGCTCCATGGCCTCCGAAATCTTGAAACCGTAAAAAACGGTTAAAAATTTTAAAAAATTGTTGATCTATTTTGTTAGACAAAGAAGCTTCTAAGAATGATAAGCTTTGATAATGGGCTCTAGAGCCTGAAAGCGGTCAAAAGCTTAAAATCCCAAATTTTCCCATAATGGCAGAAAAATATTTCAAAATAATCAGTTTTCACTAATTATTCACTATTTGAAGGGCCATCCTAATGAGACAGGATTAAGGTTAAATTATTTAATCCTTAACTGTTAATGTACAGCAACGGGTTAAGATCAAAAAAATAAAAAAATGAAGTTATTTTAATTACAACCATCAATGTGCAGTAAATGAATTGAAACACCTGTATGACTCAGAAATCCACTAATAAAAAAAAAATAACAAAACATTAAAAAATAAAAGAAATGCCGGTGAATATTAAAATTAATCTGCCAAGGAAATGTACGTTTAATTTAAATTTAAAAAAAATCACCAATTTTTTTTTATTTTTTCTTGTACTTTCTATAAATATCACAAATTTTTTTCTAGACATAACGAAGTTCAACATACTACGAGAATTTTTACACTCACTTATGTTTTTATTGGTACTTTGCTTGTAACATTCAACACCTAGCCCGTTTAAATCGATTCAATTCAATTCAATTGAGATGAGGTGCGAGATGTGAGTCGAGTTAAGTCAAATTATGTCATATGTCGTGTGTTTATGTTTGTGGAATCCGGTAAATTAAATTTAAATTAGAAAATCTGAGTGATGTCAACGTGTAGCGAAGAATGTTCATCGAAATTTGTTAATTACATTTTTGTTGCCATTATTTATGAACCTGTCGTGATTGAAACGGCAAATGTGAATGCCAAAAAAAATGTACTTTCATTCAAAGTATGACATGAATTATCAGGAAATTCTAGTTTGGTTTGATTAAATTTGACCTTGAAATGGAATACGTGACAAATTTGGATTATTTTGGTCACATTTTAGTGCTTTTACTTATCTAAATCTTAAAAATTCACATTCAAAAGTCCATCGATCATTAGATTTCATTTAAATTCGCTTCTTGTTTGATTATCATTTAAAATTTTACACACGAATTATTCTTATCAGTACTCTTTTGTTTTATTATTATCACTATCATTATGTTTAGAGATTGCTTTGTTTTAATTTATTAATTTTATGAATGTCCAATTAATTTATTTTGAAGAAATTTTCTCTTACTTTTTCCACTAATGTCATTCCCATGTTGAATTTCAAAAATTAAAATTATGATGTTTTACTAAAAATTATTTTTTTCAAATTTTATCACAATTTTAGCAATAAAAAAAAATCGCCCACTGTCAAAATTTCTACCTGATCCAAGCAAATGTATTAACAGTCTGACTCACGTTTAAGAACTGACTCAAAATTAAAATTTCAAATGAATTCAACAAAACATGAAACATGGTTCTGTATTTTTTTATTTTACTCATACGAGAATGTTTGAATGTATTTTTATTTTTTTTAATGAATGGTATCAATGTGTTTTTTTGTTTATGATGATATAATGAAGTGTGTAAAAAAAATACACTGAAAATTAAAACATATGGTTCAGTAAAAAAAACATTGATGCAATTTCAATATGAGAGAGAAAAATAAAATGCATTTAAATTAAAAATTTACGCTCTTCTCTCAGTGAAAACAAGGGAAGTACGAGTTACTTTAATGATCTTTTGTTTGGTTGTTATACAGAAAAAATAAACTGATTGTTATATTAATTAGAGCCAAAAATCTGGGCTCAGGGCCGCATTGTAATAAAGTGATGGTAAATAGACCGTTTGTAGGACAGTCAAACAAAAAATTGTTGATTTAGTGTAAAACAGGCTAAAATTATCGACGACCTTTTCAACGACCTTGGCGACAGCAAGGTTGATTTTTAAAAATATGTAAACGTTTTTCGCCATTATTTGTTCAAAGCAGTAAAATAATAGCTTTTTTTCTCTCAGCACCGCCTGGCGAGTCACATTTTCTTCATTTTATTTTATTTTAAGCGATATCTCTTTGATTAGTCAGTAAAATTTCTACTTTTCGCCCATACACTTGATTTTCTCGTATAACAAATTTTGGTCCACTTTGACAACTGCTAATATATCAAGCGAATTAACTTAATTATTCCATAAGTTTAACCAGACAGATTGAATCTGAAGAATATGACATGGTCAACAAAGCCACTCTTTTATGGTTTAATTTCACCAGAAAGCTAACATACCGGTGAGTAGGTCTATCCAAGAGCAGGCGATATTATTTGCAAACAAAATTCAATGAACCTTACTAGCCGAGGATGCCTAGACAAGTTATTAAAACAAAATAAAATTGTGTTACATCACGTGCAAGGAGAACAAATTAGAAGAGGCATTTAAGGAGGGAATAAAATACATCGTTCAGATGAACACTTTTAGTGTTGAAGAGCTTTATAATGCTGATAATTCTGGTATATGATTTTTTTTATGCTACTGTTAATTTCTTTTCAAGCTTGATGTACAAAATGATCCCAAAACTAACATCACCATTGCTATGGGACTCTGCCAACACAGAGTACAAAAATAGAACCCTAAAAGCTACAAAGTGGAATGAAATTACTACAAATGTTTTTGAAATAAGTACACTGTCCAAGATCTCCAGCAAAAGTAGTCAAATTTGCACGTTCAATTTACATCCTACCACTCAAAATCCACTCATACCAAATCTGGTGAGTGAAAAAACAAACAAGATTGTGTTACATCAAGTGAAATGAGAACCATTTCCATCGAATGTAGAAGAGGCTATAAAATTTAAGGAGACAATGAAAGACTTCCTTCAGATGAGTCTATATAACGCTGATGAGTCTGGTATATGATTTTTTATGTTATTTAAATTACTACAAATGTTTTTGAAAATAAGTACACTGTCCAAGATCTCCAGCAAAAGTAGTCAAATTTGCACGTTCAATTTACATCCTACCACTCAAAATCCACTCATACCAAATCTGGTGAGTGAACCAGTGAAATGGAGATACTTTGCAGCTATGCAATTTTTGCTGGTTAAGATCATCGCATGCCAGCATCAGAATCGAACTTGGTGAATACAAAATGCCTAGACAAGTTCTTAAAAACAAACAAGATTGTGTTACATCAAGTGAAATGAGAACCATTTCCATCGAATGTAGAAGAGGCTATAAAATTTAAGGAGACAATGAAAGACTTCCTTCAGATGAGTCTATATAACGCTGATGAGTCTGGTATATGATTTTTTATGTTACTGGTAATTTCTTATTTTTTTTAATTTAATTTCTTTTCAGGCTTGATGTACAAAATGATCCCAAGACTAACGTTTTAAAATGAAGGTAAGGAAGTTAGATGTACAGGTTTTGTGTCACTCTGTAGTTCCAGGTATTAAACAATTGTTACAAGTGAACTTTTGGTAATAAACACTACATACAAAATGTAAATGTGTTGTTATACCTACTCAGTGGAGATGATATTCGTAATGAAAATCAGAACAAGTGTGGTATAACAAAAAATAATTTAGAATATCTACAACAGTTATTGAACTATTTTTGTTCAGTGGAAAAAACAAGTAAAGGAACAGTATTTTGGATTTACGCATTGTGTCACAAATAAATACGGCCAAGCTATTATAAGACTATAAAAATATAAACTGTTAGTTCACAGAAACATCAGTGGTAAAAGTTTTTGACCTGGAAAAATATGAAAAGCAATTTGAAAACAAACCGGTAATATAATTTGACCACCAGAAAAGTAAATGCTTATGTGAAATGTCTGTATGGATTTTTAATTTTTTCTACTTTTACTTAATTTGATTATTTTATTCTTGTTTTAAATATAAAAATAAGTAAGTTTGTGTTTCGTTTTCATATTACACAAGATGTCCTGAACTGCTCAACTCGACGTTGCCAAGGTGGTTATTAAAGTAGTTAAAAATTCAGTTGTTAAAGTGGTTGATAAAGTCGTTGATAACAAGTTCAAATTACTAAAGATTATCAATTTTTTTCACAGTCAATTTTTTTTAACACAAATTTCAAACCAGTTATCAAAATTGAAGCCTTCCATTTATATTTAATTGATTTTCCAATAAAAGATTTGTTTTTAAGTCGACCTATGCTATAAATATTTTATTTACAGCTCTTATAAGTAAAAGGTGGCAAATGTGATCTTAACTACATTTAAGCCTAAATTTTAATTTACTTAATACTAAAAATTCCTTAAAACTATTCTATTTACAATATTTACATGGTTTGACAGTCAAAACAGTAATCACATGTTAATTTATCAGTTTTTGTACAAAAAATCTTTAGCATTGTGCTGGACTACCTAACAATTAATTTTAAGTACTTATAATTAGAAGATCAGTTCTCTAACAAATTAGATTTACATTTAAAGGAACATTTCTTATGAATTAGGTAACAATTTAATCAACTTCTTCTACAGTTGGACCAGTTCTTCCTCCAAAGCCACCGGCTTGTTGTCCACAATTGGCTTGTGGACCTCCCCCATGCATTTTGGTCATAATTGGAGCACAAACTTTTTGTAATTCTTGTTTCTTATGTTCAAATTCTTCTTTGTCAGCTAAGGTGTTGGCATCTAACCATTTAATTGTTTCCTCACAACGATCTCGTACAGTTTGTTTTTCACTCTCTGTCAATTTATCACCTGCTTGGTCAATGGCTTGTTTAAGACTGAAGCAATATCCTTCAAGTTGGTTTCTTGCATCAATCTTTTCACGTTGTTTATCGTCTTCTTCCTTGTATCGTTCAGCCTCAGCTACCATTCTATCAATTTCTGCTTGGCTCAGACGACCTTTATCATTTTTGATTGTAATATTTTTGGCATTTCCAGTACTCATTTCCTTAGCACTTACATTGAGAATACCATTGGCGTCCATATCAAAGGTGACTTCGATTTGTGGAACACCTCTTGGTGCTGGAGGAATGCCAGATAAGTCAAATGTTCCAAGCATATTGTTATCACGAGTCATTGCTCGTTCACCTTCAAACACTTGAATGGTAACGCCTGGTTGATTGTCTGAGTATGTTGAGAAGGTTTTGGTTTGTTTGCATGGAATTCGTGTGTTGCGTTCAATTAATTTGGTCATTACACCACCAGCTGTCTCAATACCGAGTGAAAGTGGGGCAACATCAACTAGCAAGACATCTTGGATCTTTGAGTCTTGTTCGCCACTCAAAATTGCTGCTTGGACTGCGGCACCATAAGCAACTGCTTCATCTGGATTTATCGTTTTATTGAGTTCTTTTCCATTGAAGAAGTCTTGAAGTAGTTTTTGGACCTTTGGAATGCGAGTACTGCCACCAACTAAAACAATATCATGAATACTTGACTTGTCCATTTTGGCATCTCGCAATGCTTTTTCAACGGGATCCAATGTTCCACGGAATAGATCGGCACAGAGTTCTTCAAATCGAGCACGTGTCACTTTTGTGTAGAAATCAATGCCGTCCATAAGTGAATCGACTTCAATACTGGCTTCAGTGCTTGATGAAAGGGTGCGTTTTGCACGTTCACAAGCAGTTCTCAATCGACGAAGAGCTCTTGGATTCGATTTAACATCTTTCTTATGTTTGCGTTTGAATTCTTCACACAAATGGTCAACTAGGCGATTATCAAAGTCCTCACCACCCAAATGTGTGTCACCAGCTGTGCTACGAACTTCAAACAAACTTCCTTCATCAATTGTGAGAATACTGACATCAAAAGTACCACCACCTAGATCAAATACTAAAATATTCTTCTCTCCCTTCAAATTCTTGTCCAAGCCATAAGCAAGAGCAGCAGCCGTGGGTTCATTAATGATTCTCTTAACATTCAAACCAGCAATTGCTCCAGCATCCTTTGTGGCTTGACGTTGACTATCATTGAAATATGCTGGCACTGTAATGACTGCATCTGTGACTTGTTTACCCAAATATGCTTCAGCTGTTTCCTTCATTTTTGTCAGCACCATTGATGAAATTTCCTCAGGTGCAAAACGTTTTCTCTCACCTTTGAATTCAACCGAAATCTTTGGCTTTCCATTTTCTTGAACTACTGCAAATGGCCAATGTTTGATGTCTTCCTGGATTTTTGGATCATCATATTTTCGGCCAATTAAACGTTTTGCATCGAAGACGGTGTTTTTGGGATTCATTGCAACTTGATTCTTTGCTGCATCACCAATTAAACGTTCAGTGTCTGTAAAGGCAACGTATGATGGTGTTGTTCGATTTCCTTGGTCGTTTGCAATAATTTCGACCTTTCCATGCTGCCAGACACCAACGCAGCTGTATGTGGTTCCCAAATCAATTCCAATAGCAGGCATTTTTTTGTTTTTATTTTTACTTTTCACTTTAATATCAAAACTTTTTTTTTGAATAATATTTTTTTTAATTTCTTTTTTCACTGTAACTTGTTTTGAATTTAAAAATTTGTTTTTTTTCTCTTTTTTTCAGTTGTTCACTGTTCGCTTTCAAATTATATTCTGATTGTGATGCGCTCAAACACCAATATTTATATGAATAATTTGTTCTCTAGAAATTTCTTCAGTGTTCCATTCGTTCGATAATTTGTACCGTTTCTCTCACATATAAATACACATCACATACATTTAACTTTCCATACAAGTGACTCGTACAATCGAGAAAATTCAAAAATGTTACACAGATATACGTTGGAATATGACGAAATTTCTGGAGAACTGGAATATGCATGCAATTGAATTCCAATATTTATCTGGAAAAGGGGAAGAAATTTCTAGAAAGCAATGGAAACATGGAAATTGAAGAAGAAAATATCAGTTAGGTCATGCAATGTGTGAATGAAACGGTTGAAATACTTTACCATAAAAAACAATGACGTGTATTATTTATTTAATTCTAAGTTTATGATGGTATTTCATTGAAATTTCTCGATGTCAATTATTTTTCTGCTCCAGTTTTTTGAACAGTTCTCGTTTTATCTGGAAAAATTCCGGACGATTCGATAAATTTATTTTCTCATGATCGTCAAATATGTGGTCATAGAGCTCTTCTGCTAGGATTTCGCTCCAATCTGGAAAAAATCTGTTGAAATTCAAATTTAAATTGAATCAAAATTGTGTTTTACCTCCTTTGAAATTTTCATTGTCAAATGGAATCCATGCCGTATACCTTAATTGCCTCGTCCTTATCGTGTATCCCATTATTTGGATGTCCTTCAATTTGGGCTCATCACTATTCGGATATTTGCTTGGATACGTGCCTGGTCTTGGATATTGACTAAATGCATTGAATTCACTCGGTTTAATTTTCCCTTTCATCAAATTCACGAGGCTTTTTCCTTGACTGCAAATTTTCTCATTTTCATTGAGACACGTTTGCACTTCAGGCAGTCCTGCCAATTCAGCTATCGATGGAAAAACGTCCACTAGCTCAACGATTTCATTGATTTGTCTTCCATTTACATGCCTCTCCTGAGAATACTCTGGATCATAGATCACCAGTGGGACCTTCAAAGTAACATCAAAGTTTGTGTATTTTGCCCACTCTGCATTCTCACCAAGGCTCCATCCGTGATCAGATACCAACACAATTACAGTATTTTCAAAATCCACTTTCTTGAATAATTTTCCAATTAAATCATCGATATAAGTCACACTTGCATAGTAGTGTTGTCTGATTTTCATTGCAAATTCCTGGCTAAATGACCCAAATGGAAAACTCACGTTTAACGATTTCACGTCATGCCTTTTCCGTAAGTCGTTAAAAGGAGCCCATGCAACAGCCGGTAAATCGTGTGCCTTGAAATAATCAGTTGGGTGATTGAACTTGCTAATATCGTGATATTGTAAGTATTGATAGGGAAACATAAATGGAATGTGTGGTTTGTGATAACCGATTGCGATGAAAAATGGTGTGGCATTTCTGTAAGCCTGATGCAGAATTTTAATCCCGTGATTTGTTGATTCAATGTCCGGGAGTGTTTGATATGGAATGAGATTGAGGTCGATCGGACATAAGAGATTGTTTATTAATTGTGCTGTAAGTGGATCAATGCAAATGGGAGAATTGATGAATGCTTCTGATTTTCCATGGAATGTTGGAAGTGACCAGGATTCGGGGAAGTCGTCGGTAAAATTTGAACTTGCACCGGGATGAAAGACTTTTCCAATTGAATATGTAAAATAACCGTTTTCTTTGAAATATTGTGGTAGGGTTGTGAAATTTCCGACTTCGGCTCTCCAATAGCTATAAAAATCATACAGCTTGAGGGTGTCCGGCCGACGCGATGTTAAAATTGAGTTTCTACTAGGTGCACATAATGATTGCTATAAATATAAAAAAAAATGAAAGAAGTATCTATTAAAAATTTTAAATAAGCGCATTTATTTGAAAATTTGTGTATTAAATGGTAACCTCAATTTCGCTTGGTAGGATACGAACGTAACTGACGACAATTTTCAATAATTGGCAAAATTTTTTCGTGATTAGCATAAGTTTAATGAATGGTGGGCGTTTTGGGTTAGTCCACCATTTTGAGTTAGTCTGTCATTTAGAATTAGTCGGTCTTTTAGGGCAAGTTCGCCATTTTGGGTAAGTCCGACATTTTGGATGAGTCGAACCTTTTGAGTAAGTCAGCCATTTTGAGTAAATCCAACATTTTGGGTAAGTCCGACATTTTGGTTGAGTCGGACCTTTTGAGTAAGTCAACCACTTTGATTTAGTCCGCCATTTTGGGTAAGTCCGACATTTTGGATGAGTCGAACCTTTTGAGTAAGTCAGCCATTTTGAGTTAGTCCACCATTTTGGGTAAGTCTGACATTTTGGATGAGTCGAACCTTTTGAGTAAGTCAGCCAATTTGAGTTAGTCCAACATTTTGGGTTAGTCCGACATTTTGGTTGAGTCAGACCTTTTGAGAAAGTCATCCATTTTTAGTTAGTCTGTCATTTTGAATTAGTCGGCCATTTAGGGCAAATTCACCATTTTGGGTTAGTCCGACATTTGGGTTGAGTCGAACCTTTTGAGTAAGTCAGCCATTTTGGTTTAGTCCGCCATTAAAGCAGTCTTGTCACCACCAGATAGATCTCAAAATCGCTCATTTTCCACTAAACATTCAGTATAACATACAAATATTTCTAAATTTAATTTAATTCAATTAAATCATCACCATCATCATGTCTGCCTCGTATTTTCCTATTTGTATGTGTGAGTTATTGCAACAAAAAAATAAAAAGAGAACAATTGAGAAATAATTTTTTCCTTTTACCTGTGCAAATGTATTCGTAAAATAGAAGCTCTTCTGAATTAATTTGTCGATATTTGGGGTAATTGCATTCTTATCTCCAATTGCTCTAAATGCAGGTCGAAGATCGTCAACCATTATAAATAAAACATTTTTATGTTTATTTGATGCATTTTTCAATGCACTTAAACTGCACACGCTTAAATGCAATAAAATATTTATAAATAATAAAATCAAATATTGATTTTTCATGACGAATTCATTAAAGAATTTGAATTCTTAAATTTATAAAATTTAACGATTTTTCTCTTATTGAAATTTGTATTTCATTCAATAATTGTACAGAATTTAACAAATACTATGGAAAAAGAGAGACTGTGAATATGCCACATACGAATAATTATTTTATTTTTATCTTGAATTCTTTTTTTAGCGGCATATTACCATGGTGTTTTGTAAACAAAAAAAAAATGTTTTAGATTTCAATTTGAATTGATTTAATTTTATGTTTTCTGAGTCGATTCAATCATTTTTTGTGATTTTCTGTATTGGAACTTTGTCATTTTTCATTAAAATCCATAATAGTGAAATGTTAAAGCATCTTAAATGCATAAATGGACTTTATCCGAAAAGTAACATTCAGCGATTTCCTGTCCCTGAAAATCTAGTGCCGTGGAATGAAAAGTACCCGGAATACAAACCAGTTTTCTATGAATCGCCAGCTTTGAAGGGAAAGGAGTGGGCAGATCCAGGAATTGGTGAGTAATTTTTTTTTCGAAAAATATGTTTGAAGGTTGCAAGGAGCTTAAAATTAACTTTAAATTGATGCGACAGACCTGATGAGCTTCACAAAAATCAATGAAAAACGATTTCTCCGCTCCTCTTCGATCTCAAGTCATTATTTCCATGTTTTGTATTAATTCAATTTCTTTCAGGTGAATTCGAGCCGAAATTCAATGCAATCGACGACGAAATCAATCGCACAAGTTTCACCGGTGATTATGAAATTACAGACGAAGGATATCCCGTCAATCCAATTGGTCGAACTGGCATCATTGGACGTGGACTTTTAGGTAGATGGGGTCCTAACCATGCAGCGGATCCGATCGTCTCGAGATTCAAACGAAATGATCAAGGCGAGATTACGTTAAATGAGAAAAGTCAAAAGTATTTTATTCTGATTTTATTAAATTTAGCTTCGTCTTAATTCATTTTTAATTAGGAAAATCCTACAAGTAATTCTCATTGAACGCCACGATTGTCATGAATGGGCGATACCCGGTGGCATGGTAGATCCAGGTGAACACAAACAAATCTCGGCTACTCTTAAACGTGAATTTTTCGAAGAAGCTCTCAATAGTGACGACTCAAACACAGAACCATTGGAAGAATTTTTCAGTAATGGTGAGAAAATCTACGAAGGATATGTCGATGATCCTCGTAACACAGACAATGCCTGGATGGAGACAGTCGCTGTCAATTTTCATGATGAAAGTGGAGAAAATGTGGGAAAATTTAAATTGAATGCCGGTGATGATGCTGCGAAAGTTAAGTGGGTTGATGTCGATTCCAGTCTCAAATTGTATGCGAGTCATATTGATTTCATTAAAAAAGTGGTTGAGCGATTGGCTGCTCATTGGTGATAAGGAAAACGATGATATCATTGATTGAAAAAAATGTGATACTACAAAAATAAATATTGATAAAATTACAATGAAACCCGTGATTATTTTTAAAAACATGATTTATGAAATGTACTCTATGACATTGAGTGAGTTATTTACGTTTTATCACCTGTTTATTTGCTGAAACTGCAAACATCATCAAATTAACATTAAGACTATAATTAAAACGATTACGTTGGACAACATTGCACTGATAACACATTTAAAAAATTTCGTCTTACGTTAAATTTTTTTAAGTCACATTTTACAAATAAAATACGTATTCAAAAAAAATATGAAATGTGATAAGATAAGAATCAAAAATACTTCAAAGATGATAAAAATTTCCTATTTTTAGTGTCAGCAAATTTTATTTCTGCTGTTACTCAACATCCTTTGATACGTTTTTAATCACATTTCACTCAAATTTTATTGTATTTCATTCAAATTTAATCACATGAATAATGTTATTGACTTTATTTATAAATTTATTTATTTTATGATAATGATATTTTTTTCTACATGAAAAAACCTGACCCGACCGCAATTTAATTTTATATACTGATTACGTTTATCTCAATATAGGCATGTGTAAAAGTGCATTTTATTGTCTTGAACAGGTTTTTGTTTGTTTTTTTTTTTTGAAAAATGAATATGTAATGAAACTGATATTGAATAATAATCAGACTGTTGCTATTGCCGAAATTTGGAGTTATGCGAAATTCTTTTCAAAATCAGCTACGTTCTGTAAGGAAACTGATCGGTCTTGGTGAGCTTCATTGTGGTCTCCTCGATATCAATGAAAGAATCGGTGTAATTGATTTTTGGGTATTGGTTTAGTCAGGAATCGAATTCAGATTGCATATCTTTAGATTCCTTTTTCAAATTACAAAAAAGATTGTCTTTGACTTTAAAAAAAAAATAAGTGTTGAAGCAATGTGAGGACGAACATCCGCGTAATAGGTCAAGATATCCCTTTATATTCGACTATAAAATATCACATACAATTCTATCGCGTGTGTTTCAAATGATAGATCTAGGTGTCACTTTTAACCTCAAATTCGACAAAATTTACAAGAACAAAATAATTTTATATTTCAAAATTGAAATTTTTTATAAAAAGTATGCCGCCTTATCTGGGTTAATGACGATCACTCAACCCGTTTAGCTAAAGCTAAATCGATGCTTGGATTTGTCTTAAGACAGTTGTCGGAATTTCAGATTCGTCAAGTTCTTCTTTCATTATACTTCGCGTTCGTACGATCTGTGTTGGAGTATTGTAGTGTGATCTGATCGCCGCATTACCATCTTTTTAACACACAAATGGAGAAAGTTCAAAAAAGATTCCTGGGTGCTGTACTTCGTGATCATTCGAACCTTAGTTACAAGCAGATGTGCCAGACATTCAATCTACAACCGCTCTGCATTCGTCTTTTAATTCAAGTTCAAGAACTTCAAGTTGTACGTACATGACCTGCTCTGTGGAATGTCCTGATATTCTCGCAACATTAAATTTCAACTGCCCAGTACGAAACACGAAAAACAGTCGCTTAGGATAAAGTAGAGTACTTTAGGATAAGTCGATAAAGTAGGGCATATATTATCAGCGTAAATTGACTTATAAATTAAAAAACAGTTAGGTTACATGGACATGGACTCTTGACAGGGCCTCCACCAATTTCCTAGTCTTGGCCTGGTAAAGAATTGAATTCCAGAGTTGTTTAGTCACTTGTAGTGCCCTGAGATTCGATGCAGCATTGTTGCATGTCCTTAAATGTCAGTCCACGCCATAGGTCCATCTGAATCGTTTCTGACAAATATGGGAAGAAACAACCTTAGTCAATTAATGCTAAGTTTTCTTTCTATGCAAAATTTTACGCCTTTCAAATTGATATAATGACTTCAAATCTCGTTAAATTATCATAAAAGAAATACAAGCTCCAAGCAAAATCATTATAAACTAGAATCAATTTCAAAACAAGATTCAGATCACATAAAATGCTTTCAAAGGAACAACTTTTTCGTTTCAATCTCTTATGACCATTCGCGACTCATTAAATGATTCATATTTAATATTCATAGACATGATTTTGGTTTTATTTCAATACAACATGCCTTGATAAAATTTATTTTTAATAATAGAATGCTTTTAAATATTTTTTTCATTTAAACAATATAATTAGAACGGAAGACCAGTTTTATTTAATTTTATTTATTTTTATTTTAAATTCCTTCTGCTTTTAAAATTATCTCAAATTCTGTGTGTGGGTCTATTTTGAGCATGATTGAGCCTAAAATAGATTTGTTTACAACTCAATGCGTTTTTCTTTGAATCGATGTGAGTAAATATTTGTGTTTACATTTCAAAACAAAAAATAAATTAATTGAATCCTTGAAAGTAACCTAATTTTTTTTATTTTTATTTTAAACACAATCAAACCGGTGTTTAAATGTTACGGTGAATTTCATATAAAAAATGCAGCGAAAAAAGTCACGTTTGCAAATGTAAACAAAGAATTTTTTTATCATTTTCTGTCCTGTTTCCATACATAAAATGCATTTTTTCTCAAGGTTTGTTTACATTTTCTTTGTTTAACTTACAATTTAATATGCATTACATTTAAAAAGTAACAAAGGAAGTCCGGAAATAACACCTCTTAATAGCTTTAGTTTGCATTGCAACAAATCAACGCAAATTATCGATTAAATTTCTCATCTAACCGGCACAATAACCTTGATATCACATTCAACATAAAACCATAATAATAACAAAAAACATGAATTGAATTTACTACGTCTTATTTTTAACATTTCTTGTATTTTATTCTATTCTAGGAAAGCGTAGTAAAAAAAAGGAAAATTAATTCATGGAATTAATGGAATAACTTTCAAAGTCACATGAAAATCAAAATCATGTGAAATTTGATTATACTTTAAAAACAAGAATTTTTTTCGTATTCTAGTGAGATAATTTTTTGAAGTAAATTAAAGTCTCGTGTTGTATAAATTATGAAACCAGAGTTCGATTACCGAATAAACATTTGAATGTCATAATATACGAGCATTTTTTATTGAACAATTTTATCATGCCTTTTAAAATTTTATAACATTGTTTGTTTTAAAAATAATACTCTTGAAAAACACACATATATACACATGAAAGAAATTGCGTCTCAAAAAAATAAACTCATATTATGCGTTTTTTTTTTAAATGAAATGTTACTTTAATTGGAGTTGGAAATTAAACTTCCGATAAATGTGCTTCTGAAGGAGAGTTTTTAAAAATTTTCATCGAGAAATCTAGAATAGAATAGAAATTTATTTTTGGAGTTTAATTAGGGTTTAATTTTTTTTGTTGTTTTGATGATAATTTCATTGTATTTACATAAATTGTATGTGGAAGGTCTCCTAAATACAGTTTGTTGATCTGATGCATGAATTGTAAACGTATAGAGAAATCGTTGTAAAACGTATAAACAAAAATATTATTATTATTATGAGAAGAAGTGTAAAATTGCACGTAGCATGTTTGATTGTTTTGGTTCGACAATGGGAACTTTTTGACAAAGTGGAAGGTTTTGGGGTTTTGTATTTTGAAAGGAAATGAATTAAAAATGATAATGCTCACAATAATTTCCCAGTCTAAAAGGAAATTTGTAGGTTTTCTGTTCTGGACACTTTTTGTGCAGCTCATGGCTCTCTCATCGTCCTCAGAATAGGGTAAAATTGAACTTTTAAGAACAACTTTGATGGTCAATTCCAAAGACAGAAAATTCAAATTTAAGAGACAGTATGACCTTACATAGCTTTGAGTCAGTTTTTATTTTATTTATTTCGTTTCATCAAATAATGACTACAATGTGAATTAAAAATCCCCCACGAAAGAACTTTTCGGACCGTGGACCACCCAGTGGCTCATTTGATACTCATTTATAATTTTGTCTTATAATTATACTTAAATTAATCTTAAAATTGCTTTTAGAACTGACTAGAGACATCTCTTGTCACAACCTATTATAAAGAGTCAAACAACGATTAATGGAATTATTTGTCTCATATCTTGAGTTTGCTTTGACTTCTTTTAGTGGACGTTGAGCTCTCAAATTGTATGGTCCATTTCTAATTCTGACTTTACCTTTGTTAGGTTGTGAGTTGACTTTATTGTTTAAAAGTTAACAATAAATGAGCAGCAAGCAATCTGTTGACGATATCTGCTGGTGAGCATGTTCAGTAATTTGTGGCGATTTTTATAAGGAGGCAGTTGAAAACGATCTTGACAACCTAGATCTCTGAGACAAAAGAGGAGAAACTGCTTCTAAATTGACTCTGGTCGATTAATATCAATTTGAAATGTTCTTCTAGACTTACAATTCCAGTTGAAACTTAAAGGATATAAAAATTTTTTGTTGGAAGCTTTTCAAAAATGATGAGATAGAAATACCAGTATAACAGGAAGAAAATTGGCCTACCCACGACTTTTTCAATTTTTTAAGAACAAGCTGTAGGGCTGAATATTTGATCGCAGGAAATATTTTTTTCTCCTTATTTTTGAAAGGTTTTACATCGAAAAAACTACAATAAATATTTCAACTCAATTTAGTGTTTTTCTAGTTTACTAATTATCCAAATGAATTGAAAGAATGTTTGTGGGTGGATAAGCACGTGACTGCTCTGGGACGAGAGTCCAAACTACCATGTCTACCATGAGGCTAAGCCATGGCGTTTACTTTCAAAGCTATGTAGATATTGAGCCGTTACTCCCATGAAATCTTATGGCTCAGCCATGTAGCCTCGAAAACTCTTACTATCCTAGAAAAGAATTGAGAATTTGTATTGCATTTTAGTATGTAAACGTTTTCGAACGTTTCACGCAATTGATTCTTACTAAATTTCCATGAAAAACTTTAAATATTGTGAAATAATCCTACATGAATGAGAATAACTTGTAACCAGAATTATTAAAAAACAACTATTTTCAGTTAATTTACTGTACTATTACCAAAAATTTCTTTACATTTAATTGTCATTTCAACTTATAATTTAATAATCATGCATAAACATGATCAAAAATTTTTTACACAATTTTATTAAACGTTTTAAATCGTTTTACCATTCAATATATGAGTCACCTATATATTTTTTATATACATTCACCATCTACACACATTGATAAAAAAATAATCTCATGCCTACTTATCTACAGTTATATGCATTTGTATGTGTGCCATACTGTCATTAATTGTATCTACATAGCACATGAAACGTACTGGAAACGTTGGGAATATTCTAGAACGAAATTTCGGTTTGCTATAAATAGTGGTGAGACGCTGTCCATATTCACAGAAGTGTTTGAACCAGTGTGTGTGAAACATTGAAAAATAAAATCAAAATATCAAGTCAAAAAAATAAGAGAAAAAAAACAATAACAAATAAAAAAGTGAAATAAAATAAAATAATGGTTATCAAAATAAAACGTTTAAAGTGATTAAATTGAGAAAAAAATAAAATTAAAATCTTGGAAGAGTGTCGTAAAATGTAGCTAAAGTGTTAGGAATCCATTTCCTAAGTGAAATTGGAGAAATTCAATGGAAAGTCAAAAGAAAATTCAAAAGCAGTTTAAAACTAGAACCTGATGTTGTTGTAAATGGAAACCTCAACAGAAATCTGCCTACTGCAAGGAAATTAGATGTTCAGAATCTATTGTTTGGGTCTTCAGGACCGTGGACGTTAACTTAAGAAGAAGGAAAATATATATGAGAATGTACAACAAACCACGTTAATCGTAAGCCTTTGATGTATCTATTCTTTTATATAAATTGTTAACATAACATAGAATTGCTGAATGAGAGCCTCAAATCGATTACAACGAGTATCATCGCGTTCTAACGATAGAAATTAATTGATGACGTCATAATATTTTGTTACTCACAACATTAATCACATTACACAATTTATCGAAATAAGGGCCCCGTAAAAGGTAATGAATTTTTTCGAGTATTATTTAAATAATTAAAAACAAATTTGAATTTCTTGGTTCTATGAAATACCCTTTAATTTAATTATTACAGTTAAATCTCACTGAGGAAATTGTTGAAAGCGTTAGAAAGTGTTGTTTAATGTTATTGTGAAAGACAAATATTATCGTTTAAGAGTTAGAGTCTGATAGACTTAAAGGAAAGGTGCGTGATCTGTAAATTTAAAAGCTAAATAACGTTATTTCATAAAAAGTGCTGAGAAGAGTCCTGGAGAGTCACCTTTGATCGTTGACAAGTCTCATCTCATCCCAAGAGACGATTAAATGATTCTTCAATCAAAAATATACCGAAAATTTACACAATTATCACACAACTCGCATTGAATGGTAATTGAATTTAAAATTTAAATGTAATTTATAATTCATTTATTTATGAAAGTCATCAATTTTTTCACCATCCATCATCGTGATGGACGTTAAATTTTAAAGTCTTTTTGTTTTCAATAAAATATTCAGTTAAATCTCCAAAGCATATGGCAAAATTTGCATTCTTGAACATTTTATTACCTTCGAACATGTCAATTTTTTTTCATAACTGGTTCAATTTTCTTCAAATTCATAGTAAAAGTAATCTGTTAAGAGAATTATGACCTTAAATTTGTGTATCATTGGATTTCAAAGAGCTAAATTTCATGGGAGTTCCTGAAGCTGACGATGAGCCTGTCTCAGCATCCATTTGATACACAAAACAAACAAAGAAAATTTTTTGCATCAATTATTATTATTATTTTAATAGAATCGTAAAATTTCATATTAATTTATCATATTGAATGAGTGACAAAGGCTAAAAATTTCATCCACATGATTCTGTGAGCCCGCAGAATCCTCATATGCAATTTGATGAAACAAAATTTTACGTTTCTGTTAAATGATAATTAATAAAACTCTCAGAATCTGAATCATCAACAAATTTATTAGTTTGAGTGTGATTTTAATGGATTTCAATGGGCTACAGTATGAACATACATTTAGATGCCAGCGAGCCCCCTGGCATGTCCATTAAATTAGACACATCACTAATATAAACGTCTTGATGTGAGTCAATTCAATTCTCAAATATCATTATATTCAGTGCTAAAAATGGCATCACATGAATATAAAAATAGATTTTGTTGTAATTGAAAATAAGATTCAAGAGAAAACACTGAGCAAGTAATTTTTTTTTGTTTGTACTCATCTTCATAATTATTTTAACAGATTACATTTCGATGAATTTGAAATCGAAATGACGTCAGATTTGGATCAATTTAGATTTTGTAATTCTCTATGAAATTTTTTTGTTTTAAATTGTGATCTCAGATACAGTTTGATCTTTGTATTAGAGTGATTAATTTAGAATAAAATCAAAAATTGAATTATAAAAAGGGATATAACATAAATTGCAATGACTGAGGTGAGCCTGCCTTGGTGTCCAAATCAATGTCATTTTCAGGGAAAATTGATAACAGTTATGATTAAAATTTTTTGTAAGTTTTAAATTTATTTAGATTTAAATATAAGAGGATAGGTAGAGTATTAAATTTAATAGAGAGAGAGAGTAGTTCGGAGGTAAAGTATCGATAATTGCCCTTAAAAATTCCCAATTACACGATTAAAATGAATTGAATGGAAATTAATCATAGAAAATTCAGTTAAATAGTAAAAAAGGAAAAATTTTTACTGAAATTTGAATTCAAGGCAACATCTCATAGAAAAAAATACAATTCTGAACCTTTAAAATGAGGGTTAAAATGAGGCGACGACGTTTAATTTAGAAAAATATGAAAGTAACGCCTCATTGTGTCAGTGAACCTTACAAATTATCAAGGCAAATTTCATCATATTTCGTAATTTTAAATATAAACTGATAGAGTAACGCTTCAAATGGTTTTTTTTGAATAGATTTTTAACTGAGATGACCGTTAAACTTCATCAAAGTCCTCATTGCAAGTTGTCACAATAACAAGGGTCAACCAAAGTACATTTACTCGTATTTTTATGAGTCGTAATGAAATTTAGTCATCAAATTGATGAAATGAGAATGAATTTAGAGCTTAGTCAATGTGATAGATTATTTTTAGTCAAACGACTTTTCTAAATCACACTTCATTTTCATTGTCACAGTAACAGATCTGATTTATTGAGCGGCTTTTAGAACCTGAATTCATGTCATCAGTTAGGCTCATAATCTAGTCTTTGACTCAAATTTATTACCCGAATAAAAAGGGCATTTGAGTTTCGTGTTTTCGTGACTGAGAGTTAAGAATCGATGTGTCAACTCCTTAATTGATAGTCGAATGCTCATAAATTTGCTGTCCAACTGCTCATGTCCAAGGCAAACATTTTATAAGTGATTATTATGCTTATGATGAAAAAAAAAAAAATCGTTTCAATGCTCACATGGATATCATACAATCCAAATGTCGTTCAGTTTTAGCCATGCTCCGAAGATCATCGTGCATGCTACCGCACACCACGAAATTGTCTGTCTACTATGCTCAAATCCATAGCCACCTCTCATACATGGACTCAACCTGAAGTTCAACGTCAAATGAAAACCTTCAGAATCTTCAGGTGCTTCAACATAAAGCAATCCGTTTTATTTTCTGCAGTGAGCCAGCCTCTTAACACTTGTCTTATTTAAAAAGTACAAAATTCTTCTGATAAAAGACATAGTCAGATATGAATTACTATTTTTAAAATCAAACATCAACTGTTTAGAGTGTACTTTAAAATTCCCCAGGTCAGTGACAGACATTCACATCACACAAGCAGAAGGGCAAATTTTGAAAAATCACTATAACGTGCCAACTATTGCTATAATAGTTTTCTGCATGAAAAGGTTAACTTCTTCAATCAACTCGATTCAACTTTAAAAAGAACCTCAGAATTGTAGTTAATTTTAATAGAATAACCCTTCAAAATACCAGCACTACTATACTAAAAAAGAATTATTGAAAAATTTATTCTCATTAGCATATATGAAAAATTGAGCTTGTGATCCAAACTATACAAAAAACTTACCCAAAATTCATCAATTTCATTTAAAACGATTTTTTTGGACACGAAACTGAAACCTGGCTCTTTCCTGCAAAAAAAAAACTACAAAAATAAGCCCCAACGTACCATGTGAGACTCATTTCTAAAACCTGCTGACGTCATAAATAGCAACCTAAAATTGAATCGAATTTCATTTCAAATAAAAACACAAGTCAAAAATTTAATTTTTGGGTTTTTATATTTAAAAAACGTGATTTTATACATTTTTCATTTTTTTATATATATATATTTATAATATATGTATCATAATAATAATAATAATATTTTCAAGTAAATACAATTTAATTTTAATAATTGGAATAATACACTATTTTTTTTTATTTTTTCATTTAATAATTGTTCGATTTTCTTGTTTTATTTCATTTTTCACGATAATTTAATTTTTTTTTAATTATATTTTTAAGCGATCTTGTAATTAAAAGTTACTTTCATTGTTTTAATTTCTTCAACTGACTTTTTAACTGTACAAAACGTTCCCTCTTTGTTTTATACCCTTAATATTTACATTTTATTTTAATTCTTTTTTTTTATTTAAATTGAAATTGATTAATTAAATGATGAAATATTTTCATTGAATTCAGTCTCCATTATAACGAAAGTTTTTTTCTTTTCAAATTTTACATGTAAATTGTGAAATGTGTTGCAATTTCATTGAATGTTTAACTAATTTTATGATGAAACGGTTTTTTTTTATTTAAATTAAAATTAATTTGCGAAAAATGCCCTTTTTTTGTATTGATAAGTTTAATCGATATTTTTTATTGATATTGACAGTGTTTTGTTTGTAATTTTAATTTTTCTTGTTAATTGAGTAATTTTAATGAATTAACTTCCATTTTATTGTTATTTTGAACTGCAAGGCAGGAACTAAATGATGTAAAATTTTATTTAGTTTGCTATCAAGTTGTGATTTTTTTTCATTTGAACTTTTCTTAGAGTAACTCTTCGGTTTATTGTAATTTTATTTTTTTTATTTTTAAATGAAATTGTACATTTTCTTAGGAAACATTCAATTATTATTATTATTTTTTTTTAAATTTAATAGTGTTTTGTTTCGAGTTTCTTTAAATTTGAATTGAATGGACCAAAAATGAGCCTTTTATTTGAAAATTACGAGTTTTGGGATTTTTTGTGAAAAGTTTTGTGAACATTTTTGGGCTCACGTTACGCTCCTATGTGCCCTATGGGGAAATTTTTGTCGAAACTTCAAATCTTTTTCTTCAATGTAAGCCAGGGTTCAGAAAAAATCATCATGAAATTTCACGTTTCATAGCTTTCAGGGCAAAAAAAAACCCTTAAATGATCTCATTTTCATTGTTTCAAGGCTCATTTTATCATTAAACAAAAATAAATCTATTTCATCGTGTGTTTTAATGAATGAATAGTAAATAAGTCACCCTATTCCTTTAAATTTTGGTTTTAATTGATTAATTTCATTTTTTTTCATTTTATTCATTTTTTTACATTTATAATTATTTTGTTATCATTTTTTTTTTGTTAAATTAAATCAAATAATTGCATTTTAATGAAACCTTCGTGCAATTCAATCTAGAGATTTTTTATACTTTTTTTTTGCTAAATTTTATTATATAACAATTAGATTACTTTTTTTCTATAATTTTTGTATTTTCAATTTAATTGTTTTTCATGAAATAAAAATATAATTTATTTGGTCTGAAATTTAACTGAAATTCATATTTCTGTTTAATTGAAATGTGTTTTTTTTGAATCTGTACATTTTTTTGACATATTATGATGATTTTTTAAATTTTTTTTTAATAGAATAAAAAAACTTTATTTTATTTGAATTTTTTTTTTACAAAAAGATTAAATGTAATCTATTTTTTTTTTTTTTAATTTATGTACACAATTTTCATTTATTTATTAATTTTATTATTGTTAAATTTAAATATCAACTAAATTTATCCTGTTATAATTATTTTTCTTTTCTTATCAATTAAGTTTAGATCACAAAATTGTCCATTTAATTTAATTTTAATTTTTTTTTTTCAATTAAATAAAATTTAGGGTTAATTACGGGCGTTTTGTGTGTATGTGAGCTGTATTGAGCTATTTCATGTCGTAACAAAATAAAAGCACAACGGCCATTTTTCAATGTTTAATTGTCATAAGAAACCCTTAAATTAAAAATTATAATTTTTTTTTTTAATAATTTTTATTATATATCTTTGATCCTACATAACAATTAGTGTCCGTTAAATGTCCGTTACGAGTCCGTGCAGTGTCCGTGAATTTTCGTAAAAAGTAAAAGACTGACGTGTAAAGTCAAATTTTTTTTTTTATTAAAGTTCACATTACAATTTTTAATTGTAAGGCAATTTGTTTCGGTTTAATTTAAATTTAAATTTATTTTTTTTTACTTTGAATATAAACTTTTTATAAAAGTTTCTTTCTCTCATTTTCTTATCAATTATAATTATAATAATAATTTTTTATGTATGATGTTTCATTTTAAATTTAATTTAAGAAGAAAATCATCTTGATGCAAAGAATGATGATAAAAGTACACAAAATACAGTTGAAAAGACATTAATTTGGGTTGCTATTGACGAACTTGTGTCAGAACAGGTGCCTGTGAAAGTTAAAATTTTTTTATTAATCTTAAATGAGTTGAATTTGACAATGAACTTACTGAAACTCGTTATATTTGAGACGAGATGCCTATCGGAGGGTGTTAATTGATTTGGATTGCTACGAAAACAGGAATCTCCTACAATAAGATTCCCGGTTGCACCATCGGGATTTTGTTTAAATGTAATACAGACGCCGTGACTGGAACCCACGTGCTTTGCAACGATGAATGTCGTTGAATTTTCTTGCCATTGTCCATGACAGAGATATTCTGTGAAATATTTCATCAATTAAAATGAAATTTAATACACTTTGACTTGAAATTTTACCTTCATCTCCTTCATCCGAGCAACTTGGCGTCATATCAATGACATCATGTCGCGTACATCCAATTCTCAGTCTTCTATTTGAATTGTAATTTATCGTACATCCAGGCGAATCCCGTTTCGAACGCACTTCAATGTCAGTCCCTGTCACAACTGGATCTTCAACGATTTCAATTTCTTGTGAAATTGCACGTCTGTGTCTGGGAGATAAACTTCGTCCAGCTGATTGCCATAGTTGTTCACTCTCTTCACTGTTCCTGAAACTTAAGGTACCATGTCGTCTATGATACGTGTCATGATGATGGTGTGCATGACCCCGTTTATGCCTTGATGACATGTAAGGTGGTCCAATGCGACCACGAATGCGATATGAGCCGTCCATTAAGCATTTGTCCGGTGACGCGTTTGTTGCTATGAAAATTTTTGTAATGTAAATCATGAAATTTAAAGGAAAAATTTCAATAAACTCACCAAGTAACGTAACATGCGGAATTTTACTTGTATCAAAGTGATCGAGAGCACAAGCATCTTCAACTCGTGACGCCGGTTTTCCCATCTGAATTTCAGCCACATACGTATCACGTCGATAGAAGATCATGCACATGAATCCAGATTTGCTGTTGAAATGTTAGGATTTAAATTTAAATTAAAATAATGTTCAAGAATGCAAATTTATATAAATTTTATGCTTACCATCCTGTAGTGTAATGCACAACAGCTTGCATTTCATCTTCAGTCTGTTTATTGATTTGCTCGCATAATGCACGTGTTTCCATGTAACCACTCTGTTTTAAAATGTGCATTGAGCCATCACTAGGATGAAAGACATAACCAGCATTTCCCATTAACGCGTGCCAATGCTTTGGTCCCTTAAACCAAGTCGGAAAGTCACATCTCTCGGTTGGTTGGGCCTTACGAAGGGTCATTATTCGGGATCCAACCTGTAAAATTAGTTAAAACTTAGTTTAAATCCCTCTCTCAATTTAGGTCCCCTTTTTAATTTAATCAAATGAAATGTTCTTTTACAGATTTAACCAAATCAATTTCTTAAATGGTCATAAAATTACAGATTACTGTAAGTAACTTAACTGCTTTAATTAAAACAAATTTAAATAACAAAAAATAGACCAGAGACGGATCCAGGTAAATTAAAATAATTTAAAGTGAGATCATACCTCAGCACTTTCCAGTCCGTTGCACGTTGCGTCACCAGATTGTGCCAATTTGTATTCAGCATCTTTAGAAGCGCCACCTATGATGATGAAATTTTATTTGTTATTGTGAATCAGTGAATTGTGTGGAATGAAATTTAATGTAACATACCCATACTAGGTTGAATTTTTTCGTATACAAAACATCTATAACGTTCCTCATTTGATGTGGCGTGATGGTGTGTTACGAGTCCAACTAAATAACGAGCGTTACCATCTTTCCATGTTGCGAGACATGTCAATTCTTCCACTGAAATGAAAAAAAATGAATTGAAATGAAATTGAAATAATTTTGATATAAAATTTGAATTTAAAAAAAAGTTACCTGTACTCTCAGTGCCAGGAACATCAGGACACGCTTGAAAACTAAGCAATAATCGACTGTCTTCAGTACAACTTTCAATATTACTTATTGGATTTTTGCATTCGCCATGTCCACGATTATATGTGAATGTGAATGGGCCTTAAATTGAAAAGAAAAATCACATTAAATTTTGATATTCACAAGTGTACAGAACAGTAATTGTGTGAAAAAAATTTAATAAGTAAATTTTACTTGTAAATCGATTAAAAACAGTTTAAAGAGAGTAGTAAAAAAATCTTAAGGTCTTAGTTGAATAGACTAGTGTTAAATTTAAATTTAAACTTAAAATAACACACAAAAAAGTTCACATCCAGCTACACACATATATTGAAATTTAAGATAATCCTTATTTTGATGCGTTACATGGATGAAATTTAGTCGAAATTTGAAGAGTACGAAAAATTTAACAATTAAGATCTGAATATATAGAAGAAATTGTGAGATTTCGTAAAATAAAACATCACTTCACCACATTGATCTTGTTCGAACATCATCTGTACGTTCAGTATACGTAGAGCACGTCTGTGGTATTTTATTTGTGGTATTAAATTTAAATTTACATTAAAAACTTAATTTGTAAGAAAATTTTTTCAGAAAAAATTTTGGCATTTTAATTTAATTTTATCTTAAAATTCTTGGTTGATTAATTGAAAAAATTTGTGATTTAAAAATTTTGGTATAAGAAACGAATTTAACAGTAATTGACGTATTTTTTTTGTAATTAAGGGTTAATTTTCATTGAATTCTTGTATTTTTCTGGGGTTTAAATTTAAGTTACTTCAATTAAATTTTTTTTTCAATTAAATTTTGTATTCATATCAATTAAAAGTCATCAATTTTGTGTTGTATGAAGAAAATTATACGAACAATCATTTAATTTTAAGGAAAGCGTACTTAGCGTCATCCCTAGGGGTCTTCTGCCCCTAGTGGATCAAATTTTTTGTATACATGTCAATTTTTAATAAATTTATATAAAAATTTCAATAATCATAAGCATTAAATAAAAATTGAATTGAATTTCATGAAAAATCAATAAATTTTTTTTTAAAAAAGTATAAAAAATATTTTCAACATTCCATTTAAAAATTTTAATGTATAAAAATTTCTATTAAAACGTGACAAAAAATTGTCAAAAATTTGTACTGAATTGAATGAAATTCATTTAAATTGAAATTTCTCCATTAAAAATAAATTGAAAAATTGTATTGGAAAAATAAAATTCTTAAAAAACTGAATAAAAATTTTTATTAAAAAAATTTAAATAAAAATAAGCAATTTTTAATAAGCCTTAATAATCTCAAATAGTAGTTTTTTTTTTTTTGAAAAGTTATCATTTAAATCTTAATCTTAATTTTAAATTAAATTTCTCGCTTTTTTATTTCTTGAATTTTGAACGATATCAAACTTTTTTAAAAAATCCAAAAAAAAATCAAAAAAATCTTAAAAAATTTCCAAAAAAAATTGAAAAAAACATTAAAAAATTAAAAGAAAGTTCAAAATATTTCCTAAAAACGACTGATTAAATAGTTAAGTAGGCATAAGTGGCATAAGTATTTAACCCGTTTGGCAAAGAAAATTGCATATTTCATTTCAATTGAATTCTGCGTTTTATTTGAGTAATTTCCTCAATTAAGTGTTTTCATTTTTTTTCTATAAGCTTTGAGTGTTAAATTGATTGAAAAAATTTTAATTTAAAATTATATTTTTTTAAGTTTATATTCAATGTATTACGAATTAAAGTTTACGAGTAACAAGTAAAATTTGAGTTCAGATTAAAAGTAAAACACCAGGCGCCCTATTTTACTGTGACTTTTACAGTAATTAGGGTTGCCAGTCATTTATAACGATTATCATATGGACAAATTTAAGGTTAAACTTGAGTTGAAATTGAAATTAAAAATTAATAAGAAATTTATACAATTAAATATTTAAAGGTATTACATTGATCATAATACATTGAAAATAACTCATATTCATAGAGATTTTTTTTTGAGTGTAAAATATTTGAATTGGGTATGAAAAACTGGTGAAAAACAAACAATAAATTTTATAATTTTTAATAAATTTCATATAAAAACATTTTTTTTTATAATAATTTGACTTGAAAGTGTGTTAAATTTAAATGAAAACAGCACAAAAAGGTTAAAAGTGACTATCAGGCACCCGCTTGGCAAGGGGTTTGCCTTAAATTGAGTTAAATTACATTTCATCATATCACTTAACATAACATTTGTGTAATTGAGAATTTATTCATTTCATATTTGTAAAGAGTTTTAAGAGTGTTTATTTAAGTTTTTTGTTTGCATTGAAATCACATTATTTTTAAAAAAATTACCGTTAAATATAGTTAAAAAATAGTATTGAAATAGCTGAGTGTTACCAATTCAATTTAAATTAGATTTTAATACAAAACAATTCAAAGCCAAACAACCATAAAAACTTTGTAATTAAATTAATTTTCATTGCAACCCGGCTCCCCCTCCCAGCGTCAAATGAAAATAGGAGGGGGATGCCATTGACACAAAAAATATGTGTACCAATCATAATTTTAAGGTCAAATTAGTGTTAAATTAAAAATTAAACAGAAAATAAAAGACTTTTAAGTGTTAAAATTTAAATGTTATAATTAAACGTTAAAAATTTAAATTTAAATTTAAAATTCAAATAAAATCGTTAACCGTTAAAATTAATATCATATCAAAACTTACCTTTCAATGGACATTTAACTGGTTCCGAATTCTCCTTAAACATACTAAACAACAACGCATCTCCAGGTATTTGCTCACATAGAAATTGGAGTGTTTCACGATTTTTACAACCAGGACCTAGACATTTTTTTGATGTGTTTGAAATGTATCGCAGAAGATGAAAATTAGAGAAAAATGAGAAGCGTTAGTGAAGTGTTTCATTATTAATATTAATGAAAGTTAAAGTCAAATCAATTAAAAAATTAATTTAATACAAAAAAAAATCATAAAAATAGAAAAAAAATATATAGAAAAAACATTGAAAAAATATAGATATGACTTTTAAATGAGTTCTTAAAATGAAATTGAGAAAAAAAAGGAAATATGACTTTAAGAGAGTGAAAAAATTTATTATGAGTAATGAAATGAAATGAATATGAAATTTAAATGAAAATAGAGAGTAAGGGGCATCATGAACCCTATTCAATGATAAGAAAGTGAAACATCTACCGAGTAACAATTCAATGACTTAAATTAAAATTTAATTCAAGGTTTCAGTGTTCATAGTCTTAAATTGAGTCAAAATATTGCTAACCATCATTTTCTTCACATTTTATATTAAAATTACATTTACATGAGTAATTGATAACATTATATCAATAATTTCATAAGATTTTGAGTAATTTTTTATATCATTGTAATTTTATATGTTTATTTACTTTTATTTTAGTGTGTAATTTGTTTTTATGAATAACCTTCAAAGAAAAGTGCACAAACCACGATATATTTTAAAAAATTAAAATTAAAATTATGATACTTGAAATTATTTAATGAATATGAATTATATTATCAAACATTATTCACATAAATTTAAATATATTATAAAAAAAACACAAATCAGCCCACAATATGATTAAATATGACCAGAAAAAACCATCCTTAACAGAGTTATATAAAAAAATATTTGTAAAAAAAATTTTAATAATAAAATTAATAATAATAATAAATAAAAATCACGCACATTGATGCTTAAAATTTTTATGGATTTCATGTCCTGATTGTGTGTAAAATTATTAAAAATATATCATGTAAAAGTATAAAAAAATATACATTTCAATATAAAACAGTGAAAAAAAAGTACAAAAAAATTTAATATTAAAAAAAAAAATAAAAATAATAAAACATGTAAAAAAAAAATAAAAAAGTAAAATAATAATCATTACACAATCAGTGTGACGACAACCTGTCTGTGTTTCAATTGCAGAACTGCAAACAAGAATATTAATAATAATATTTTCATTGAAATTTCACATGATACGCAAAAAATTCTGTATGTGACAGTTTCTGCAGATGAGTGTTTCATGGAAAAATTTATTATAATGTTATATGAGTTTTTTTTTCCTTGTATACTTTAATGAAATGTTATTATGAATATTGGTCGTCATATTTTTGATGTATATGTTTAAATATGATCATAATGATTGTTGAAATGTAATATTAAAATTAAATTTAAAGGTATCAAGTTAAAATTTATAATAAAAATAATAAAATGTAACCAAAATCTTGAATTGCGTGTGTGTTTATATTGAATTTAACATACATAAACATTTAATATACATGTATAATGTTAAAATATCATTTAAACTTTATACAAATTTATTTTAAAGTTATTTTTTTATAATTTTTTATAATTTAACATGATTTTTAATATTTTTTTTTAAATTTTATAACTTTATTTTTATTTTTATTTATATTATTAAATGTTTAGTTTTTTTATGTTTTTCTTTGTGTAACATTTTATAGTAACATTTTCTAGTAACATTTCAATATACATTTAAATGAAATATTTACATAATGTCACATTAAATTTATAACCGCATTAATTTATTTGGATTATCATTATTATTTTTATTATTATTATTTTGTTTTAATTGATAATATCTGACATATTTTAATTGGTAAACATTAAATTAAACGTATTTTTCATGTTACAAGGAAAATTATTATTATTAGTCCATTTTTTTTTTTTGGTATGATTTATTTTGTTTTAATTTTTTTTTTTATTTTTTTTTTAAGTATGTATGTATGTTGAATTCAATTCAATTCAATAAAATATTTTAATTTCAATTAATATTATTTTATGAATGAAAAATATCAATAAATTTAAATACAACCCTCACACGCATACACACACACGTACAGGACTCATATTGTTTATTATGTTTATGTTATGGTATGTAATGCATTTAAACATTATAATAACAATTAAATTAAAATTATAATAATAATTAATAATCCCAGGACCTTTTATTTTGTGTGAACATTTTCCATTTCACATTCATATAAATTTTTTTTTGTGTGTGTGGTTTTCATTTTTTTATAATTTTGTATTATTATTATTATTTTTCATATTATATTTTCATATCATATAAACATATATAAACATTATATAATACAAATAATATCTGTCTGTATTTTATTTATGGATTAAATGTGTGCTATTTTTGTTTGTATGTGTGTGTGTGCATGTGTGTGACATATTATCGTCATTAAAATTATTATTATTTTGTTATCGAACAGCAGTGATGACGTGCTGATAATAATATATTAATATTAATATAAATATTTTACACATACATACACCTTACACACATTTATACATATAAAGCACATATATAATTTTAAAAATATTTTATTCAATTTAATTGTTTTTTTTTTTATTTTTAATATATTTATACGAAATTTTATATATAACTTTATTGGGTTTGTGGTTTTGTAATTATTATTATGAAAATTATTATTAAAAATTTTTATGGACACATTTTTTTTTGTTGCTATGAATATTGAATATAAAAATAACAATAATAAAAATTTATAGAACTTTAACATATAATTCTTTGTAAAAAAAATATTTTATTAAATGAGAAAATAAAATTTAATGTTTTAAATTTAAAAAATTTGAATTTAAAGGCACTCTTCGCTTTCTATGTAAACTACTGTATTTGATTAATTTAGAATTAAAAGTTAAATATTAAAAGTTAAAATTGCTCTTTAATACACTTTAATGTTTTATATCGTTTTTGAGAATCCACCCCATTACTATGTTTTTTATATAAGTGCATTTCCTTTGTTTTTTCTTTTGTAATTTTTTTTTCAATTGAGGCTCCTTTGTTTTATTTTACTTTACCTTTTTCTCATGATTTTGAGCTTTTAATTTTAAATCTCAATTCCCCACCGAAATTTAATATAATCTTAAATTTTTAGGCCAGTGAATTTGATTTAACCACCTCTGAATTTAATTTAAAGTTTCGCTTAATATAAAATTGAGAAGCGATTTCATGTATTTTTTTTGCACTTACTGTTCTTTTCAAAGTTATTTTGATAGTAATTCAAAATCTGTAGTTTTTTCTGAGATAATTACATTTAAAGTGATATCAATGTTCGTTTTTTGAGTCATTGATGGTTTTTAGTTAAAAAGTAATCAAGGTTCTCATACAAAAAAAGGAGTTTTCCGTATAAGCTCTATAGACGCCTATAGTGCTGTACGTGTATAATTTTGATTATCATTTAATTTTAGTTCACATTTTTGTCCATGATTGAACTTCCTCTTTTTTATAATTATTACACTTTTGAATTTAATTTAATTGAATTTTTTCTTTAATTAATAGAGCTCTTAATCCAAGCCTAGTAACCTTAAATTTAAGATCATAACTAAGCCATAAGGGGCCTCTTTGAGCCACTATTAAATTTTTTTTAACTTCACAATTAACGCACATTTTTCATTGACTTGATTTAACTTGTTTTGTTTTAAATTCATTCTTTACCGTTAAGCATTACAATTTAAATTACGATAACGTACTTTTTAGAGTCCACTAAAATTAGCTTGCCATTAGAGCTTATTCTACTTCTCATGTAAATTTTTAATACAATTTGACTGTTTATATGCATAATTTTGAAAACTTTAAGTCAAATGTATGTTAAAATTAACAAATTATTCAAATAAATAAAAAAAAAAACAATGAAAATACCGCTTCAAAAAAAAGTTTTAGCGTTTAAGCGTTCAATGAAATTGTGAGCTTTATCTGAACGATTTGTACTCAAGTAATGATAAAAATATTGAATTCAAAGTGTGTTTAATGTTAAAGCAGATAATGAGAGCTTTGTGAAATTTAAGCAATGTACGTTCAATGTCAAATACGTGTAAAGCGTTTCATGCGTTTTCAGCGTTGTGAGCGTTTTCGTCATTTTTCAATATTAGACTGCTTTTTACTTAAAAAATTTACTGTACAAGAAAAAATACTTGACATTATTAACACTCATCTTCAAATTTATATCTTATCTTGCTTACGCTTACGAGCTGATTTGCTATTCAAATTATGCCTTAGAGGGTTAATTTAAAATTAAATTTCAATTTAATAATAATAATACAACGTTTAAAGTAAAAATATAAGACTTATTAATATGATCAATAATCTTAGCTTAGTCTCCAGTTAAATTTAAAACGTAGTTTGAAGAGTGCCATTTTTGAAATGAAACATGTAACACATCCTTTAATGGGTTAAAATACATATTAAATTAATTGAAATGGTATGAAAAATGAATAGTTTTAGTGTTAAACTGAGTAATGCTTTGCATAAAAAAAATATGAAATGTATATAAAAAAAATCATTAACTTTAAAAGGACTTCTATCAGTAAGATCAGTAAAAGCCCAAAAAAAACATTTTAATTATATTACCAGTAAATTGTAGAATGTTTAATATTGATTAACTTTCATAATTATAATTTTAATGAAATTAATATTCATAATAAATTAATTAAGTACCATTATCATATCCTTCACATTGTAATAGGTGTATTGATTTCATAATTTGATAACAATTGAGTAAAATATGATGAAGTATAAAGGGAAAAAGTTAAAAGTTTATTAATTATAATTTTAATTTTAAACTTCTAAATTTATCATCTTATAATCTTATGTGGGCTGTCTACCAAAAAATAATATTATCCTTTTTTTGTTTTTTGTGTAAATTATTTGAAGTGTAATTCACAAGTTGAATAACGGTATTGAATGTAATTAAGTGTAGTGTTTTAAAGGCATTCTTATTTATAATAAACATATACATTTAAATATAATTATATAATGTTTATAAAATATTAACATAATAAAGTTACACATAATCAACTTGATTTGAAATTTTGTATTTTTTTTATACTAAAATTTTACTTTTTTTATTATTTTTATCATAAACTTCATTCAATTCAATTTATTTATAATAATAATTAAACATTATACATGGTTTTTCTATTTTATACATTATAATAAAATTTAATAAATCTTTATTCATGTATAACATTTAATCATTATAAAATAAGGTGATAAGACCACTATTAAGGCTCCAAAATGAAATTAATATTAAAAATTGTACAGTGTGTTCAAAACAAGTTGCACCGCCTTTTTATTACCATTTTATTGCCATTTTTTACCATTTTTAACCATTTTATCACCATTTTATTACCTTTTATTACTTTTTTATATTTTCATTACCATTTTGTTACCATTTTATTACCTTTTGTTACCATTTATAACCATTTATTACCATTTATTGCCATTTTTAAAAATTCATGTTTTACCATTTTTTACCATTTTATTACCTTTTTTAACCATTTTATTACCATTTATTACCTTTAATAACCTTTTATTACCATTTTATTACCATTTGTTAACATTTTTTACCTTTCAAAAAAATTATAAAAAACGAGTGAAAAATGATTATTACCATTTATTGCCATTTTTTACCATTTCATTACCATTTATTAACATTTTAAAAATTAAATGATAAAAAATCATTACCATATATTGCAGTTTTTTACCATTTTGTTACCATTTTATTACCATTTTCAAAAAAATTAAAAAAAAATTGAAAAAGGCTGTTACCTTTTTATTACCCTTTTGTACCACTTTATTACCATTTCATTACCATTTCTTAACATTTTAAGTAAAACAAAAATATTTTTATGTGAAAATCGTGAATGTTTGGAGAAATAATCTTTATCTTTCTTTTAGATAAGTTTTTTTAAGATTCCTCTTTCTCCCTCTCTCAATTTTTTCATGTTAAAATGCGGAGCTGCGAAGCAGCGAAGCATTTGATATCAAAATATTTTTATTTTCATGAAATTTATTTTTTTATCTCTCTCTCTAACTTTCTAGTTTTTAATACCTTTGATATCAAAATATTTGAAGCTTGATAAAATGATTTTTTTTATCTTTCTCTCTCTAATTTTTTTGTATTTTCGCAGCTCCACATCTCTCTCAATTAATTATTCTTTGATATTAAAATCTAAAAATTTTGTTTTAACTCTTTCACCTTCAAATTTTTCTTGTTATCTCTCTTAATTTTTTCATGTTAAAATGCGGAGCTGCGAAGCAGCGAAGCATTTGATATCAAAATATTTTTATTTTCATGAAATTTATTTTTTTATCTCTCTCTCTAACTCTCTTAGTTTTTAATACCTTTGATATCAAAATATTTGAAGCTTGAAAAAATGATTTTTTTTATCTTTCTCTCTCTAATTTTTTTGTATTTTCGCAGCTCCACATCTCTCTCAATTAATTATTCTTTGATATTAAAATCTAAAAATTTTGTTTTAACTCTCTCTCCTTCAAATTTTTCTTGTTATCTCTCTTAATTTTTTCATGTTAAAATGCGGAGCTGCG
>LN483629.1:50121-77017 GCA_900002565.1 Culicoides sonorensis | reverse complement strand
AAATGAAAAAGTATAATTTGAAATTAAAACCGTTACAGGAAAATTATAATGAAAATACACACACTTAATAGACATACATAAAAACACACACATATTAAATTATTTATATGATAGATTTTGACAGTGAGAAGAAAAACGGAAAAAATAGAGTTAAATTAAAATAAGCAACATCAGGTCATAAAAATGAGATTTAAAAGAACATGAAAGTAAGAGAAATTAATTTAAATGGACATTAAATGACAGTTTTTAATTGAAGAAGATGATGAAAAGACAGTTACAGAGTCGAAAGAGTAATTTGAGTAAAATATCTTTAAAAATTAACTTTGAAGTGTTTAAAAATGCGTAAAATAATGTTAAAAGTGGTAAATTTAAATGAAATTTCTGAATATATGAACATATGAAAATAAAATTAAGATAAAATAAAAGAAAAATCTTAAAATGAATCACATTGAAGTGTAAAATTAAATGAACTAACTTTAAACATTGGATTATGAACATGAATTCATTGATGTATGACATGTAAAGTTCATGAAATTTAAGATTTATGTAAAATTAATAAATCGTATTTCAATTTCATATTAAAATTCAAATTCATATACGTATTTTTTTTGTAAGTAAAATTTAAGTGGAGCTGTCTGGTAGTTGACACTAATCATAAAAAATATAAGTATATTAAAAGTAATCAATTTAAGTGAAAAGTGATTAAAAGGAGATTCGGAACCTCAAAGGTCAAAGCATTCTAAGTTATTTTAAGTTACTTTTTTTAAGAGTATGAGTATCATTAAAAAGTGTTCTAATTTAAAAATTGTGAAGGACTAATCTAAACTTAAGTGGTGTGCATTTAAATAACAATAAAATTTCATTACTTTGAATTTTAAGGTTAAATGGAGGCGTCTGCTTAAATTTAATATAAATGATCTTAATTGAAGGAAATTCAATGATGAACAGACTGGTAATGTTTTTAAATGGTTTATGAGTTAAATTTTTAAAGTAATGTCACATAAAAATCACAATATTTGGTTATCAAAATGAAATTAAAATAAAATTTAAACACATTTTATATGATTTCATAAAAAATTATGAGTATTTAAGAGTATATTGGTTCAAATTGGTTTATTAATTGCAAGAAAAACATTTTTTTTTGATAGTAATTGATTCAAAAATTAAATTGGTGTAATAAACTTTTAAAAAACTAAGTTAATTAGTGGAAATTAATAATAAAAAATATAAATTTTAAGATACATCGTTATATGTGTATTAAACATGGTCATTGGTAATAATAAAAGAATCATAAATGGAGACGCCTGGTTACTTGAACAAAATTTAAATTTAAATTGAATTGAATGGAATTTAAAATAATGAGTAATGTAAGAGTAACAAATTTTATGTGTTTTTTACTATTTTCAATGTGAATTCAATGCCTGGAGATGTTTGCAAGTAAAATTTGACATAATGATAAAATTGACTTTAAATAAATAGTTTTGCTTAAAAATCATGTGAATAGAGATTAAAATTTTAAATTTCATATGCTATTTTAAGTCTACAGAATCTTAAGAAATTAAAGGTATTCAAAGGGATTTGAATAATTTTTTTTTATCATGATGGTTTTAAGGTGTTATGATAAAATAAAATTAAAGACGCTAATGACTACTAAAAAAAAGTTAATATGGTTATAAGAGTGAAAATGTGTAAAATTTCAACAATGTTGGTAATACTCAATACTAATTATGAGCTAAACTGAGCTTGAAATTGGTTTTATGGCGTTATTTGGCTTGTATTTCAAATATTTTCATTTTTTTAAAATTTAACTAAGAATTCAAAGAAAACAAAAAGTGTGCTCAAAACTGGTTTTTGTTCAAGTAAATAATCATTAAATCTATATATTCAGAGTAAAATATTGGTTTCAAAGCAATAAACTTAGTGTAAATATCCTTCGACTTTAATTAGGTTTAATTCAACATACGACACTATTTTCGTAACATTTACAATGAAAATGGATGTGAACTAGTAAAATTTTCATAATTTCATTAAAATGTTGAACATTTACTCAAAATAACACAATTTAAATAGAAATTATTGATAAAGGCTTAAAAAATGTATCTTAGTAATAAAAAAATAACGCTCATAATTAAAAATTGCTCACGTTTGATTTAAATGTAATATGGTTAAAAAAATGAAAACATTGAAACAAAAAAAAAATATTCACAATGTAAAAAGGTACCAAAAATGTATTACAATAAAATGAGTTTAAATTTAAATTTAAGTGTAAATGTAAAATTTTAATGTAACATTCAAATTGGAAGTATTCAAAGTATGTACTATGAAAAAAACTTAATTGAAGTGTGTAATTCATTAAAATTAGGTTTCTTAAAATATTAGCATATTCAATATTCAATTTTACATGATCATTAACTTTTTTTTTTTTGGAATTTAATCATAATTACAATAATTCTTCAAGATATGACATTTTGTATCACAATTTTATTAAACGTTTTTCAATGATAGCGTTAAATATTTAAAATGTATTAAAGTTGTATGTAGCAAATGGAGTTAAATTAGAATAATGGTTAAAATTTATTAGCACAATAATAGATATAAGGCAATAAAGATGCGTTATGATAATAAGAGTCACTAAAAATGTAATTATTGTGTTTTATTGCTAATTTTTTTGTTTGAAGTTAAACATTCAAACTTTTTTTTTTTTTTGAGTAAATTTAAACGAATTATCATTAAATTTGATATATTTTTTAAATGGGTTAATATGAAATGGCTTTTTATTAAAATAAAAGTCAAATTATGTTTATTTTGTTTTTTTTTTGTATTTTAATACAATTTATATCTGTATTAATTTTTAAGATTAAGAATAATTAAAAATCTAAAAATTAAAATGTATTGTGGAGACGTCTGGTATTTTAAAAAATAAAAATTGCTTTACAGTTTCTGTTTGGCATGCCAAGGCACGTTTAAATTCATCTGTTTTTTTTTTAATGTAATGCGTGTAGGAAAAAAATGATGGAAACGCCTGGTATTTTATCTCAAAAAAGTTCAATTATTTCAATTTTAAACGTGTAATATTTCATAAATTGTTTCTTTGTACAAAATCTTTAAAAAACATTAGTCTGCAACTAAAATTATCGAAATTTATTGGTTAAAAGGTTAAAGATTAAAAAATGGAAACGTCTGGTTTTGTGTTTCAAAAAGGTTTCAATTTTTACAAGTTATCGATAAATTTTGTGTAAAATTTTCTTAATTTTTGTTCAACCTTTAAAAATATATGTAAAATGTGTGTAAAATAAAATTGAATGTAAAATTTTATCCAGAATTCGAATGTGTTATTTGAATTTTATTTGTTTCCTTATTAAATTTTTACATAATTATCACGATTTTCATAAATAATTAAGGTATAATGAAAATTTTTACTAAATTGATTCATTAAAACACAAAAATAGAGTGAAACGAACAGATCATGAATGACATTAAATTTGTTGATTGAAATTCAAGTTAATTTAAAAATATCTCAATTTTTTTCATTTCAATTAAATCACAAAAACAACAACAACAACAAAAACAACAGCATAATAATACGCATAATAATCATAAAACATTGTACAAAGAACAATAGTTTGAAATTAAAATTAAAATAAAATCACTGAAAAGAAAGAGTTTGAAAAGTGAACAAAAATGAACATATTGAAAGAGGTCGAGTAAATACCAGAACAATACAAAAAATGAACAGAAAATTACAATGAAAAAATAATTCAATGAAAATTTATTCGTATAAGTCGATTGAAATTGAAATTAAAATTAAGATTGAAGGAAAAGTTAAACATTGAAAATTTATCTGTGTATTATTATGATTATTATTGTTATTGTTGAAAGGAAAGTTTTGAATTTCACTAAAAGTTTTGAGTTTGTCTTTCTGTTTAACATTGAACTTTTTTGTGTTATCCAAGTTTTTTTTTTATCTTTTATATACATTTAAAAGTGGTCTATTTTTGTCTTTCAATAATGGAAAATAATGGAATAAAATATCTCAAATGAAAAGAAATGAAGGTATGACATTTTGATTTTGAAAATAAGTGAAATACAGTGAAGTGAGTCAGTTATCGATGAATAAAATATTGAAATAATGGATTAAGAGGAAATTTGTTGCAAGGAAGTCGGTCGAGTGGGTGGTGGGAGGGAACACTCGACAACATTTTCGTTATTATTATAAGAGTACGAATTAAAACTGTTAAAATAAGAGTATGAATGACCTTGAAAGTTTCATAAAAGCTTAAATCGAGAAAGGTTTCAGTGGAAAATGGCTTTTAATTGAAAAATCTTGAATTGAAATTGAATAACATGCAAAAAACCTTCAAAAAAAAGTAGCTGAGGTGAGAAAATTCGCACTAAATCGACATTTACAATGAACTTTGCAATGAAATGTACTTCAGAAACTTAATTTAAGTGATAACCTCAAAAATATGTGGTATCTCACTTCAATTTATCATGTCAAGAAAATTTCCATCCCTTTTTTTGTTGTATTTTTACCTTATTCAATTGAAAACCATCCTCAAATCTGAAGTTTTCTTGAATTTAACTACAAAACACATTAAATATTCATAACAAAACAACAAGAACCAAAAAAATGTGAGAGGAAAGAAAAGGAAATTTACCCGCCAAAAAAAAATTTATCATATACATATTTCAATAAATGTATTCAGTGAACAGAAAATGTGATTATTGTTATGAGACTAGACACGAATCCGCTTCACTGCATGTGTGTGTGTGTGTGTGTGTGTGTTAAATGTAATAACAATATTATTTGGGATTATATTAGAAAATTCTTGTTGTCGCGGTTTTATCGTCTTCATTATAATAATAATAATAATAATAATAATACCTAATAATAAATTTTATACTCAGAGATATGTGCAAGGTGAATTTTTGTGATGCAAGAAAATTTTACAATGAAGATTTCTTTGAAAGTGTATTTTGAATTTTATTCATAGTAAAGGTTTTTGTAGAAAACGTAAAAGCGAAGTAAATTTAAGTGGAAACGATAAAATTTTGAGAAAACCGCAACGTTTCAAATTATGTATGCAATTAAAATTCCATCTCAATGTATGTTGAAATGAGTTTATTTGAGAAAATTTTGAGTGTGATACAGATTTGGTTTAAATATTAAGGGAATTTGAGTGTAAAGTTTTAGTAAAGTGGAAATGTCTGGTATTTTGTTTTATAAAAGTTAAATAATGTTCATCGAAATTTTCCTTAAAAATTTTTTTATGGTAAAAATTAAAAAAAAAATTGGTTGTAAAATGAATTTTATTGAATTTTGATCGCATTTAGAGTAAAAAAATGGCAAACAGTGGAAACGCCTGGTATTTTATCTGAAAAATGTTATATGATATCAATTTTAAACGCCTTAAATTTTTCATAAATTATTTAATTTTCACAAAATCTTTATAAAATAGTCTGAAACTAAATTTATCGAAATTTATTGAGATAAGAGATTAAAAATGAAAACGCCTGGTTTTTGTTATGAAAAGGTTTTAATTTTTAAGAATTTCACGAAAAGTTTTAAAATGAATTTCTGTGTTTTAGTTCTAAATGTAAAAATGAGTTCAGGTATATTTGAAATTTATTTTTTATAGATTATTTGACATGAAAAAGTGGAAACGCCTGTTATTTTGTTGAAAAAAATTCATTGATTTTGTTATTAAACATCTAATTGTTATTTTGTATTTAATTTTTAAGAACGATATTTAATTATTTATTTTATTTACTGTAAAACGAATTCAATCAAAATAGTTCAAAAAATGGAAACGTCTGGTAATTTTGAAAAAATGTTCAAGTATTACAATTTTAAGGGTAATTTTTCATAAATTTTTAAATGATACTGAATCTTAAAAAAAAAATTTGATTGTGAAACGAGTTAATTGAAATGAAATAAGAGGTTTCTACAAAAATACAAAAAGTGCAAACGGCTGGTATTTTATTTAAATTTTTTTTAATTATTACAAATTTAACTTAAAATTAGTAGTAAAATATTTGATTTTAGTACAAACTGTAACAATGGGTTTACTTCAGATAATATTAAAAGTTTTAAAGGTTATTTAATATAAAAAAAGAAACTTGAAATGGAAACGCCTGGTATTTTGTGGCAAAAATTGTTAAATTTCAATAATATTGCAATAATCGGTGTAATTTTTCGTACAGTTTTTTATTATAAAAATCATAATCGAGTGTGAAACGAATTTTTTCCAAATTTATTGAAATAATATGTTGAGTAAATGGAAACGCCTGGTTTTTGTTTTGCTTTTACGTATGAATTTTATGTATAATTTAAAAAAAAACAATTTTTGTGTTTTCATTCAAACTTTAAAAATGAGTTCACTTTAGTTTTAGGTTATTTGACATAAAAAAAGTGGAAACGCCTGGTATATTGGTGAAAAAAATTCGATTACTATAATAAGGTTTAATTTTTGATTTGTTAATCTTTTTTTTTCAAAGTACTAAATTTAAAAAAGTTTTATGAAAGGTTTCATGGTTATAATAGATCAAAAATGGAAACGCCTGGTATTTTACTAAAAATATATTCAAATACTGTAAATTTAAGTGTAATTTCATAAGGAGTTTTTGCGAAATGCATAAAAAATTCAAAAAAAGCATAATTTAAAATGGTAAAGGTTTAGTATAAAATTTTAAGGTTATTTGATTCGTAAATGAATTGAATTTATATAAAAAAGTGTAAACGCCTGGTATTTTGATAACAAAAATATAATCATTTTAATTTCAGCGTAAAATTTTCCATTTAAAACATATTTTAATATAGACTTGAAACAAAAAATGTATGTGTTTTGTATATTTGTTTCCACATATTTTTCTCTTTTTCATTACAATAATAAAATCTCTCGAGAATTTTTGTACCTCAGTAATGAACATGATCATGACATAATATTACACTCAATTTAAAAGATCCTGTTTTTATTTTTTTTTCTCTGTACTTCTTTTTGAAACGCAAAACCACCGAGAAATTATCATGTATAACAAAAGACTGGAGCATACAAAAGCAAAAGAATGAGTGAAGAAACGAGAAAATGGAAAAACCATACCCTGACTTTTATTATAATAATCATAATAATACTCATAATATTCTTGTTTGTTATGGAAAAACTAAGCACTATTATAAAAATATATTATTTTACACAGAAAATTAGTGTGTGTGTGTGAATTTAAATACAAGATGCTGATGATAAATAAAGTGGTAGAATTAAGTAAACAAGGCTTGTTTAAAAATATTTTTTTTTTTCAAAAAAATATTAAAAAAATGAGAAAAATAAATTTCAATGAAAAAAAATTAATTTAATGCTCGTTAAATGTAACATAAAAATGAGGAGAAAAAAATGAGTTAAAATGTAAAATAGTTTTAACATGAATGTGATGTAATTTTATTTTTTTTTATTCTGTATTGTTGTGAGCTTATTATTTTTTATGATATTTTTTTTTCATTTTAATTATGTTTAAATATACAAAAAAAATGTTTGTAATAAGGAATGTTGCATACAATTTTACTTTAATCAGTCTGTGTTTACTGTCTGTGCTTGTGTGTGTCGTATTTCGTACAATTATAATAGATCAAAATCGAAAAAGTTTTGTATCGTAAATTCGTCAAACATCAAAATATGTTTTTTTTTTGTATTTTTTTTTTAATGTTTAGGATCCAGTTTAAGATTTTGTTTAATGTTAAATTTCATCGAAAATTAAAAAATTTTGACAATTGTGTTTACATAAAAATAATGAAAGGCTTTGGTCTCTGTTTCTGTGATTCTACACAAAATTAGAGTTTTTTCGATTTTCGTGTGATATTTTGTTGAAAATATAATTGAAATTTTTTGTTCGTTTCTAAATTTTATATCAAGTAAATGTCTAAAATGTGTTATGTAAAATAAAAAGTTTGTGATTTTATCATAATTTGTTATTGATTAAATTTTTTCTATATAAAAAGTAAGAAATGTGTATTTTTATGCTTAATTTAAGTAATTTCAGTGAGCAAATTGGTTATTTTTTTTTTAATATGAATATAAAATTGAAATAAACAAAAATGGTTCAATGAAATGACGTAATATTTTAAGTTTTAAGATTATTTTTTTTCAATTAAGTGTCAAATTAAAAATATTGGTAAATTTTTGGTATCAAAGTACGAGTGGGTGGTGGGAGGGAATACTCGTACACTTTTTATTTAAGGTTGTGATTGCTATGAGTGATTTTTTTTTTTACATTAAAAAAGAGTTAAAAAATAAAATATCCATTTCAATTCCATAAACACAAGATATAATCAAAAATCTTCAAAGATGAGATTTCAGTGTAATTTTGATATAACTCAAAAAATATGTTAAACGTTGTTCACTTAAAAAATGAAGCTGTGAAAGTCTAATTTAATAATGATTTTATGGAAAAACTTCAAAAATTACAAAATTGTAAAAAAAAAAATTAAGGAGTCAGTCAACTTTAACAAAATATTCACAGAAAATTGTCAGAGAAAGTAAAATTTTAAGTCAAATGTGAGTGGAAACAAGTGAAGGGCAAGAGAGAGAGGGGCTACGTGTTAATATTTTTTTGAATAATTTGTTTTGATTTGTGAAATTTAAATTATTTTACGTTTACTTGCCCCCAAAAGAAAAATTCGAAGTCCATCCCTGAATAAAAGGTTCATCAGTCAACAGAAATCGATCTGATTGAGTTTTTGAGTGAATGTTTTCTTTAGAAACCACCATATCGGATTTAAATACATTCACTGAACTGAAACTTCAAAAGCAGCTCTCAGACTCTAAAAAAAATTTTCAAGGACGTTGAACCTCAGTTTTTGAATTGTTTCATCAAAATGCCACACATTGAGTTCATCTGATTATTTGTGACCTATCTTGATATTTTTTTGTTCGTTCATAATTTTTTCCTTTTTTTAATATTTGAAAAGTTATCAATCTTTTTGAATTATTATTTATTTTTAACAAATCTTAGTCCTTTTGAGTATCAATCTAAGTCAAGTAATCATAAATCTGATTCAAAAACGCAATAAATGTCGATTAAAATAAAAAAAAAACCGTTCCAGAAATATATAAAATGAGAAATTCTAACCACTGTGTGGTTTAGAAAATTGCAAACGAGTTCCATCAAACAAAAAAAATATTTCAGGTTTTTGACCGTTTTCAGGCCTGGAGCCCAATTTTTGAGTCTATGCACTAAAAATATAAATTAACGAATCTGAGTCTCCTTCACATTAAAAATACATCACCAAAGTCACCAAGAAATCAAATATCAGTGAACTTTTTTACCTTTATTGTGTATTTAATAAGATAAAACAGGAAATTTTCTTCTTTGAGTCATTTATAAAAATAAACATAAAAAAGTACATAAATAAACAAATAAATAAAGTCCTCAAACTTTGATTTTTTATGGGAAACTTTTTTTCCTAATATTTTTAGAATGTGATAAAATAATAAAAAAAATAATGCAAGCAAAAAAAATACAACAACCTTATAAGTATTTTATGATAAATCTTTCATATTTATATAAAGTTATTTATTTTTTTTCTTCTATTTTTTTTTGTAATGTCAATCACCATTGAAATGAACGAACATAACGATCGAAAAAAATGCCCAATGAAAAGGAAAAACTTTTTTATCGTACATTTTCTACTTTTATACATTTGAATGGTTAGTGGCAATATGGCGAAATTTTCTGTGAGATTTAGATTTAGATGAAAAAAAACTTATTTTTTATATTAGACGACAGTAAAAATATTACACGATATTCATGTGTGATGTTATACGTACGTGTCTGTATGTGTGTGTGACTGTATGTGGGTAGATGAAAAATAAGCTTTTTACAGGATTTATAGTTTGAATGGAAACAAAAATACGAGTAATATATAAAAAGAGGAGAGAAAAACATAAAATAAAGTTGACATAGTTTACGGTTTAGTCAACAAGAAAAATTTCTGGTATTATTTTTTTTATTGCATTTGTCACTTAAATGTATTGAGAATCCTAGTATTTGAGAGTTGAATGAGGATGGATTTTCATTTTTTTTTCGTTTTAATGTTTCATATTATTTTTTTGTCTCAATTCTGTGTAAACCAAATCAATGTTTGTATTTTTTGTAATTTTCTGTGTATTTTCAATGAACATGGAAAAACATGGAAAAACTATCACGGGAATAGAAAACTAATTTCAAATGTTGTCGAATTACTGTGTTATTTTTTTTTAAGTTGTTTTTATTTTGATATTTTTATTATCATTGATGACTTTTTTTTTAATTTTAAATTGAAATCCAGTTTTCAACTTTTCTTGCAATTTACCGTGTAAAAAGGTGTGAAATTATTATTGCGATTGAAATGAGGTCATTTTATTAGGTCAATTTCAAATCAACTTAATTAAATGATGAATGTTACGATGCAAAATAAATCGATAACTTTTTAATGATTTTTTTTAAAAAAATATAAAAACAGACGACATGGACTTGGAATGAAATTGAATTCAAATGAAATCAATATGAGTTTTTCTATTTCCTTAAGGGAATTTGTCGTCCTTTTACTTCAATTATATTAAAAAAAACGATTTTTTATTGGTATGCTCAGAAGAGACATAACATGAAATAAGTTGTGATGAAGAAGAATTTTTAACAGAAAATTTTACTGTGAGATTTTCAATGAAAAGCGAATTTAATTATCAATAAAAACGTAAAAATAGTGAAAATTCATCATTCATCAAGAAAAATGAAAATATACAAAAAATACACAAGTTTGCATATAAATGCTCATAACTTTTCTTTTTTTGTTGTATTTTGTTACATTAAAACTCTGTAACTGTTATTTTTTTCATGTATGTTTCTCTCTGTATGTGTGTGTGTGCACCAGAAAATTATCTGAAAACTTTAAACTTTTTTTTTTCTTTCAAAAAACTGTTTGAAACACTAAAAATTTTGTATAATGTTGACGATAATGATGTTGTTCACTGTAACATTCACTGTGTTACTTTTCATATAAATATAATAAGAATGCATTTTTTTTTTGTTCATCATAAACTGCATCAAATTCATAACAATGCACATTCAACATAAGTGATTGTTGTAATATTTTATAAATAAATAAATAAGTAAAACTTCATTGCAGTAAGAATTTTAAATTTAAAACTTCTCAAAAAAATAATATAAATTATATGAAAGTTTTAAAGTGAAAAATATGGAATATGCTTGTACTCACATCATATTGAAATTTAACGTACAAAATAACTTTTATTATGATAAATTATTGTTATGGATACTTTTTTTTTACTATTTTAAGTTTTATTTCAATATTTTTCTTCATTTTATCTGTATGAAAATGTGGAAATTTGTATGTAAAAGCCTTTTTTGGTATCTGTATTAATTTTTTTTTGCCTTTTAAACTGTATCATGAAATATGAATATTTTATTATTATTTTTATAATACATCTGTTTAAAAAGTACTTATGAGTGTGTGGAAAATTATGTGTCTATCAGGAGTTGTGAGGAAGAGAGAGTTGAGATATCTCTCATGAAAAGTGTTTTATATTACTTTTAGGATATGTTTTTCTTTACTTTAATGTGGGTTATTTAGATGAAATGTAAAAAAATGCAATGTTTATGATGAACTTAAATTCACTTAATATCGATGAAATGGGTGGATGAAATTTGAATCAGTATTTCAGTGAGTTGAGTTAAAATTTTATTTTTAAGCTGAGAAAATGTGAAAATATTTCAAGATTGAGGTTCAGAAAGGTAAAAATGACGATTAAAGTAAAAAAATTGAAAAAAAAATGAAATATATGCCTTATGATGGATTTGAATACACAGAGAATGCTTAAAGCTTGCTTAAAACGTGCCTTTTTGTCGTGTGGGTGTTTGTGACCCATTGTTCAATTTTTATGTATAAAAGACACCCGATCTTTATCCTGTGAATAAATTTGTGTGATGTGTGGATGAAAAAATTAGAGCACTCCCTTAAAATGTTATACCCAAGTTAAATGGACTTTTTGACCCAGCACGATATATTTGAGTGTTAAAATCATAATTTTCATTTTCAAAGAAAGTTTTTTTGGCATTTTATTAATGTTTGTATCGAAAACCGAACTTTCCCGATTCACGTGGTTTATTTTGCATATGAGCAAATTTTTATGAAACACACTTCTCAAATAACGCCTACAAATAATTTATTTTTTTGATATAATTAAGTTGGGAAGACATTGAATTGAATAAAATTAAAGCCAAAATGAGTTTTCTTAATAAAAAAATGGTATGTGAAAAAATTACGGTTAAAGAGTACGAGTGGGTGGTGGGAGGGATCACTCGTATCAAATAATTTAATTTTAATTTTCCTTCATTTGAGATCAAGATTGACATGATACCGATACAAAAACCTATCGAAATTAGGTTGACTCTCGGTTTAGCGACGGGATCTAAATTGTAAACTTTAATACGATTAAAAAAATGTAAATTTAAATTAAAAGTTCTATAAAATCCTCAACTTCGAGTAGGATGCCTTCTTCATCTTCTTCTAGGGCTCTTTTTTGATAGGCTTTCTTGAAAAACTAAGCCTAGCAATTACTCCTCTAACTTGGCTTGGCAAAAACCATTCGTGAAGATCAAGCTTTTTATCGTTTTGAATCATGGCCACTTTTTGCTCTGGCGAAAGCTTTATTTTCGTTTCCTCTCCTCTTTAAAACAGGTCTTGTATCATTTTTTTTTTTAAATTTTTACTACTCATTCACTTGTTTTTTAAATTTTAAAAATCTACACAAAAAATTACTTTTATTATAATATGCATTTACTTGACTCATTTATCATTTTGCTTATGTTTCTTGTACTTTTATTTGGATTTAAATAAAATGTTTAAAAAAAAATATAAATGGAATAGAATTGAATTGAATCAGTCATGAGTTTGTATAACTCGCTTTAACCGCATGACTGCATCATTGTTAAGCAAAAAAATGTGTAATGTACATGGCTTTTATGCAAAATATTTTTATGCATGTGTGTGAATGTAAATTTAGCTTGCATGCAGTTTACTTCGAAAAATGAGTTATTTAAGAAAAAATTATGTGAATAAACTACTTTTAATATGTTTTTCCTTATTGCTTTAAATTTTAACATTAATACAGCTCATTTCATTTTCTTTTACATGGAAAGTCAGAAATTTCTCTGAGTTAATGACCTTCAATTTGCTTTCAAAAATAAATAATTTCACTTTAATTTTCAATTTAATCCAATTTTAATAATAAAAATTTTCCTTCACAAAAATAATTCAAATAAATCAAATTATGAAACTTTTGAATAGTCTGCTTTGAATTCAGACGACTGTTGGATGATCTTTTTAATTAAACGAATAAATTTTTGGTGTAAAATTATTATCATAGTAATGCAATGCAATAATGAGAAAACTTAAATTATAATGATAATAAAAAGACCGTGTTAATGTTGAGAGAAATAAACTTAAAATTTAATTCAATTTCAATTTCAATTTTGAATGGATGAAAGAAAATTTCTGTGAAGTGTCTTGGTAACGGTCGAGTTACACAAAAAAAGGGAGAGCAATAAATGTAAAACTTTATTATTATAAGTAAATAAATAAATAAATAAATTAAAGGACTTTTGAAGAGTTTGTTGGTGAGAGGAAAATTGAATTAAAATTAATTTTTGATTTTGAAACGAAAAACGCAATTGAAAATCATCAGAGAGCATGAAAATAATTTGGAGTCTAATTATTTAATTTTATTCATGACATTATGATGATGGTGACAAGTTGGCAGTAATTTAATGAGATTGAAAATATTGTGAACGGTGTTTTAGTACTTTTTAAATAAAATTAAAAAAAAAGAATTGAAAAGTAATAAAAATATTTTTTTTTCGATTGAAACTAAAAAAATTGTTTTCTTTCAATGTTTTAAATTTGATTGCATTATTTTACATCATTCAAGGTAAGTTCATTACTGAATCAAAATATTTAACTTATAACTATTAAGATGATGTGAGCATTGATACAAATTCGAAAGAAATCAAGAAAAAGAGCATTCGTGAGCTTTGGTAACTTTAACCTATTCTAGTTTCATGATGGAGACGCCTGATTATTTTTAATCTCCGTCAGTCGTGAAACAATATGATGCTTTATGATCTGGCAACCCTAACGCATAAAATAAACAAAATTCTACAATTTTCTTTCAATACAAAATTTTTCATTCATAATTTGTGCCTTTTCTTACTGAATCCTCATTAATTTTAATAGCAAACACTTCATTTCTCTAAAAAAATCTTATTGATCGTCTGGTTGTTTTAAAAGTTTTTAAAAATCATTATTACCAAGTGAATCATAAAATCATGTTAAAATAACCGAAATTAATTAATGAAAATTAACTTCCAAGAATAAACCTGCACTAATGAAACTTTCCTCTGAATTAACTCATTTAATGTAGTTCACAATAAAAAATTTAATCAAATTAAATTTATTCTGTTTTCTCACCATCATTGTTTTATGTTTTCAATAATTATAATATAAAAAAATTAAATTAATTTACACTATAAAATGAAATTCACATAAAATTTCCACGTGACTGTAATTTGTGACCAAAAAATTATCAGACAAAATTCCATTTAATTTCATTGAATCACAAAAATAATCCAATAAAAATTAATGAATTTAATTAATTAAACAAATGAATCAAACACATATGAAAATAAAATAATAAAAAAATGAAACTAAACTAATTGATGATTTAATGAGACAGATACACATTATTACCAATTATATTATGATAATAACATATTTTTACGTATTATTATCATTATTAATAATAATTTTATTGGTTATTTTGCTTTTAATTTACTCAAATAAATGATTTCATAATAAATTATTATGGTGAAGAAAATAAAAGTCAATAAAAAATATTTTTTCTGAATGAAAATATGACTATCATGATTGATTTTATTGAAATGACTTTGGTTTAACTAAAGGAAAATTACTGGGGTAGTTCATCGAATCAAAATTTAGCGTGAATATAAGAAAAAATATGAAAATTATTGAAATTATTTATAAAAAGAAGGTTTTTGAGACTGAAGTGGGATTTGATTTAAGAATGTTCTGTTATGGATTAAATTTCCAATTATTTTGGTATTTTCATTAAAAGTTTATGTATTTTAAGATTAAAAAGCGTCCATTCGAAGGTTACAGAGATTTTGAACACAAAAAAATTGTAATCAAGATTGACAGAAAACCGATACAAAAACCTGTTAAAGTTGAGTTGAATCTCGGTTCACCGACGGGATCTAAAGTGTAAACTTTAAGACTATAAAAAAAATTAAATTTACTATCGTCGTTACTAAATTCTTGTGCACCTTTTCGTGTGCGAACTTTTTTTCTATGCTCCAATATCAGCAAGAGGCGCACTAGAATTTCGTGCTGGGATGACAATAAATAAGAAGTTCTATAAAATCCTCAACTTCGACGTGGAAGCCTTACTCTTCTTCGAGGACTCTATTTTGATAGGCTTCCTTGAAAAATTAAGCCGAGCAATTATTCCTCGAACTTTTTTTTTCTAATAGATATTCTCATTCAATTTTCATTATAATATAGTGTTAAACCCACTGTCAGTGCAATCCCGATTCAGCTTCTGGCTGGTTTTGGGCACTTAAGTGGTATGCTAAGCTAAAAACAAAAATATGTTAGACTTATAAAAGATTATGGAAGCTAGGTTATGTGAGCATCCACCAAGCCCAAACAGGATTTAGATAGGTTCAATTCAGATTTGTGAGTTTTGAGCTCTCATGAAGCTTAGGCAGTTCGATCAGGATTTTTCAGTATTAGTTCAGTAAAAGTCAGTAAGAAGTTATTTACAAGTTAAGATTGATCTCCTTACACCAAATCCTGCAATTCCTTAATGTTTGTGAAGCGAAGCCATCAATTTTTTGTTTTGACGGATATGTAAGAGTGGTGCGAACTTGTTTTGGCAAAAGTCATTCGAGAAAATCAAACTTTTTATCGTTTTGAATCATGTCCACCATTTGCTCTGACTAAAGCTTTATTTTTATTTCCTCTCCACTTTCAAACAGGTCTTGTATATAAATTTATAGGCCAAAAATGGGAAAATATTCAATTTTGAGCTAATTCTTCTGTTTTGGAATAACAAAATTTAACTAATTAATGTAATTTTTAAGCAAAACTGAAAATGTGCCAAAAATTATTTATTCTACCATCTGGAGAACTTTAAATAAAACTCCACTGGATAATAGTTTTTATCACCTTTTTAAATAAAAATTTATTTTAATTTAATTTAAAAATAACACTCTCAAATTTAAAATTGATTTTTTAAATGATGTTTACATTTTGAAGTATCAGGTGATAATGAGATGGTAAAAAAGAACGAGAGCCGGTCAGTTGCCTTTTTATAGGTCTTTTCATTTTGATCATGCAGAGGGAAAAAAACTGGAAAACCACCTAAACTGCTTGTGTCAAGATCGACTTATAATTGAAAGCGTTTAACCAGTACAGGTTGAGGTGGCATAAAACCAGTAAAAACCCTACAAATTATTTTGTCTTGTTAATATAATTTTTGAAATGACTGACGGTTTCTCGACCACCATTTTTGACCTCATAATATCGACTTGGTCAGTTAAGCAAAGTTGATGCATGAAATATTCTTTACAGCTTTGCCTGAGGTGACTTTTGCCTTAAACTTACGAATATATGAAAAACTGATTTTAAATGTATATTTTTGCTTTAGAAAATTACCGTCAACTTTCCCATCGCATATTTAGAACACCATTTTCAGTGTATAAACCAAGCAGTTTGATGAAATAAGATGAGTTTTAAAAGCAATCCATAGTAAAAATCATCACGATCAATCTAAACCGTTTTTATTGAAATCGCTTATCTGTCATCTCTTCTTATTTCTTTCTTGTAACTTCATCAAAATCACATCTATTCAAAAAAATGAAGATTTTTTTTTCATTTTCTGATTACTTCATAAGATATTTATATAACAAATATTTACTTAGGATGGTCATTTTTGCATCATAAAACTCTTATTTCTCTCTTCATATTGTTTGTAAACTTGTCATATTAGACGTCATTTTTATTACCCTTTTTTATTTTTGATATTTTAACATCAATTTCTTTATATATCATCCTCACAATTCACACACCTTTATTTTTATATGTTTTTTTTTCATAATATTAATATTCAATTTTTTCTTTGTATTTTTTTCGATGAAATACTCTCATAAAAGACCAAATTACTTAAACAAACAATCAATAGGTCAATAAAAATCTGTAATCTGAACTTAGTCATACTTTTTTATATTAAAATATTTATAATAATAATAAAATACTCAATGATCCATCATTTTAATTTGAAACATACCCATTTTGTATCATTTTCGTCGAATTTCAAGTGTTTAAATGTGATTTTACCTTAAATACTAATTTACAATCACTTTTTATTGATAATCAAAATAATAAAATGTTGTTAAAATTACTATCTTAATTAAGAATATTCAATGCAATAATAATATAAGCGGGACGGACGGTTGGCAAATCATAATAATAGTAATTAAAAATGTTAAAATACAAAATTAAATTAAAAAGGTTCCAAAAAAATTCTACTATGTGAGTTTATTTGAGGTGAGTGCGATAAATGGAGTTTAATTTCAGTGCAATTATGTGTTGAAATGTAGAGCAAATTAATGTCGTCAGTTTTATTTTTTTTGGATCATTGAGTATAAGAACGAATTTTGATGGTTAAAAACATTGGAGAGCTACTCGGAGATGTTTCCGTATTAGTATTTAATAATTTGGTTCATTGATTTGATGAGAAGAGAACGTAAAAAAATGATAATTTTAAATGAAATTTTAATGAATTTCAAAGAAAACGAAAATTTCTTTGTGTTTAAATGAAATAATACCTAAATAAAAATGAGAGAGAGATGAAAAGATAGATTTGAAGAGAAATTATAAATAATGAGAAATGTAAATTTTTTATATATAATTACGAAATTAAAATGAAAAAATTAAATAAAAAATTATAATAATAAAAAATAAGAAGATGCTTACAATCACTACTATCGTCATTGATAAATAGAAATTGATCCGATGATGATAACCTAGAATGCCCGTTCATGTTGGGATGAGCACCCCCTACCCTACTATTATGATCTGATTTCAATATGCTACGCATTGGCATTGGGGCCGGATTTGCATTCCCTTCATATTGGTCTAAACACTCACTTTCTTTGTATTGTAGCACATTTTTATGTTTTTCATAGATGACTACACAACGATGACACCCGCCACTGTAAGATAATTTATTTTTTTTGTTTTTAATTTTCAATCAAATTTTATTTTAATTTTAATTTAAAAATCAAACAATATCCAATTATTTTATAATTTATTTTGTAAGTAATTTAATCAAAAAATTAAAATCTAATAATAAAAATGTTATAAATCATTATGCAATTAATAATTTTATGGTAAAATTTCACTACGACAAGATGCAGCAAGAAGTTACGTTAAATTTAATATTATTTTTTTTATTTTATTATTATTGCATTACAATTTAAAATTTAAAAAAATATTGTTAAATTTTGTTGTTTTTCCTTTGAGATGTCTTCTTTACTGTTAATTTTTATTTTGATTGTTTTAAATTTAAAGCAGGTTAGTAATTAAATTGCATTTTATTTTTGATTAATTGAAGGAAATTTATAAAAAAATTAAATTGGTACTCACTTTGATAATAAATATTTATCACCATCACTAGCTACACATTTACCCCGATTACTTAACATGTTACCCTTAATATGTATCGGTTGCGGAACACCCGATTGAAACCACGATCCTTCCCATCTCGATGGAAATGTACAGCCTGATGATTCTGAAATTAAATTAAAAGAGAAATGATGCAAATTAGTTAAAGGTTTGTTTGAAAATTAATGTGTTTAAAAATTAGACATTTTTCACTTAACGAAAGTCGACACATGCAGAAATTTTTCACTTAAGGAAAGTCGCTACGGTCAGAAATGTGACACTTAACATTAGTTGCCACAAGCTGCAATTTTTCACTTAACGAAAGTCAAAACAAACAAAAATTTTTCACCTAACGAAAATCGCCACAAGCTGCAACTCTTCACTTAACGAAAGTCGCCACAAGCAGAAATATTTCACTTAACGAAAGTCGACACACGCAGAAATTTTTCACTTAACGAAAGTTGCCACAAGCAAAAATTTTTCACTTAACGAAAGTCGCCACAAGCAGTAATTTTTCGCTTAATCAAAAATCGCCACAAGCAGAAATTTTTCACTTAACGAAAGTTGCCACAAACAGAAATTTTTCACTTAACGAAAGTCACCACAAGCAAAGTTTTTCACTTAACGAAAGTTGCCACAAACAGAAATTTTTCACTTAACGAAAGTCGACACACGCTGAAATTTTTCACTTAACGAAAGTTGCCACAAACAGAAATTTTTCACTTAACGAAAGTCGACACACGCTGAAATTTTTCACTTAACGAAAGTCGCCACAAGCAGTAATTTTTCGCTTAATCAAAAATCGCCTCAAGCAGACATTTTTCACTTATCGAAAGTCGCCACATGCAGAAATTGTTCACTTAACCATGAAAAATTTTTCAACTTTCAAGGCAATTTAAAAATTTATTGTTCAGTTTACAAAAAAAATATTTAAAATCGTTAAAAAAACATTATTAAAAAAAAAAATAATGCAAAGGCATATGATCAACACCCATATGATTAATTTATGTAATCTGTTAATTAATGAGCTAAATGACGCATGAACATGAACAACATTTAAGATTATTATTCTTTGTATATTTAATGTGTGAGTTGATGATTTATTTAATTCCATACGTGATGGAATTATATTTTTTTTTTAAACATAAACACGATTTAAAAATGTTTTGAGAGTGAAAGACTGAGACATAATGACTAATAATGTATTAATTTAGTGATATTTGTTTATTTTATTTCAAAAAAATATAAATTTATCATGACAATTATTATGTTTTTCGAAAGAGATTATGTATGAATTATGATGTAGTTAGCATAAAAAATGTTCATTGAAATTTAAAATGAAATGAAATGAATTGAAACAAAATAAAAACACATCTGTCATTCATTTATTTCTTCATTTTTTTTTTGTTTAGTTTATTTATTTTTAAATGAGAATGAAAAATTATTTTAAATTATGTTATCGCTTTTATTATTAATGATTGTTTGTTTTAAATTTAATGTGCGACTTGTGGCATCAATTTCTTTAAAAAAAATTAAAAATCATGTGGTCTTAAAAAATATTTTCAAAGAATTTCATTTGAATCATGAATTTTCTTTTCACATCCCATGTCATTTCATTTAAAACGCATCATTTACTTTGAACTATTTAATATGCAAATAAATATCCAAACCCAAACAAATAAAAAAAATACCTTAACACCACAAACCCATTTTTGTATTCATATCAAATGACATCATCATCACAATAGCAAAACTTCCTTATTACATTTCACACTTTTACACGGTACATAAAATATTTTTCTCATTATATCATGGAACCCTCTAAAATTTTTGCAGATAAAGTGAGAGTGGTTTCATATTCATAAATATTGTAACCATTTATGGTGTGACGTTCATTTTCATATGTCTTTTGTCCTCACTTTGATATGTGAGTATGTGTGTGATAAAAGGATTATAAGGGTTTCTTTTCCAGTTACACATGCATACGAGCAAAGGAACCACAATAATACGCATGAAAACAGGAAATAAAATGAGAAAATTCCTGGAGTAAATATGCACGTTTGAGTAAATAATGTGCGATGAATGAACAAAAGAAAAGCTTTTTATTTTATTATTTTTTCCTTGTTTGTTTGAGAATTCGAATGAAAGTAAATATAGGCGAAAAAAAACGTGTGTTTGATCAGCAAAATTTTATTTTTAAGAAAATTTGTTGTTGAATTAAGTGATTTCCGATCAATTTATGGAGATTAAATCGATTTTGAGGCCAATTCCGAGTCATCTGTGCCGCAAATATGATTTAAATGTCTGTGAAAACGATGAAAAAATGAGGCTTCTCGTTAAATCAGCAGTCACAGGTCGTTCATTGGCAAAATGTGTCAGAAACCTTCCTAACGATATTTGAGCTCGTCAAAATGTAATGAAAAATTTTAAATTCCACACGAAGGGTAAAATGCACTAAAATATTCAATTCGAAAATTCATGTTTCGAATGTTCATCCCTCAAATTTTTTCTATTTTTTCATTTTTATTTGAAAAAAAAATTTCAAATCTTCTATTTTTATTTTATACATTAAACGTAACCAGCCGCTATGCGATTAAGTACGTGCAACATTTAATTCAACGTCGATTTAAAGTAAAAAAAAATAGAACAAATCACACAAAAATATGAGACCACAAAAAATATAGAGTAAAAATAATAAAAAAAGTAAAATATTGGCATAGAAAAGTAGACCAATAACAATAGATTCAATTTCGGATTGAATTGAAAAAAGCAAAAAGAAAAAAAAGTTGGAAAAGGAAATTACTTTAACATACATTTTCACTTTCAGCTGCCATTAAATGGACTCACAATGTATTGTTTCCTATTTAATTCCATCTTTTTACTTAAAGACTTTTCTTATTTTCATTACATTTAAGCACACACATACAATAAAAGACATTATAAGGCCATGTCATGTATGGTGGCAACACATTTTTTTTTGGGAGTAATAAAATTAATCTGAGGTAAAGGGAATACAATATTGCTATTTTGTGTTTCTTATTCTTATTATATTAGTTTAGTTTTCATCTTCTTACACTCAATAATGTTGTGGTCGTAGTGTGTAAGAAAAACTCATTTTCAAGATTAATTTTGGAGATATGTGTGTTTAATAATAGGCTTGGGTACAAAATGGTCAAGGTTCGGCAATTTTTTTCACTTAATTTTCCTCCACACAATAATAAAAATTTACAATAAACAATAGGACAAAAAAAATAGTGAATTAAATGGTGAAAACACAAATGAGATAAAAAAGGAGAGACAAAGAAGGAAAATGTAAGGAAGGAAATGTTCTTGTCCAAAATTTATTGCTCACGTATCTGAATGTGTGCTTTATCCCTTTTATTGTACTACAGCAGTTTTTTTGTTATGTTTGCCTTTATTTTCAATTGTATTTAATGGCATTGATTCAATCTACCACTTATTTGATTTAATTAGCTGTATATATGAATGGACTCCATGTTTTATTCCTCGTAATCATTAATCTGTAGATTTTGTATCAGGATTTTGTTAAATCAGTTCACAGAGTGATAAAACTGATTGAATTTAAACGCTAGAAAAAAAAGCTGTTTCATTAGAATTTGACTCTGAACAAAAAATTCTGATAAGTTTTTGACATTTCTTTTTTTCTCGTACAGAAATTTTGAAGTTTCCGTATGTGTATCTATACAAAATGAACTGTCAAGTTCTCATGTTTACCCCCTTAATCCGCTTCATCACTTCTAAGGCAGAAATAATTTGAATTTACCTTCTTTTTATTTATGGAAGATCTGTAGAGCTACATGGCAGGAGTTTCTCGTTCCACCGCTTCATATTGATCCCCATTTCACAAAAAAAAGTAATTTCAAGTGAATTTAGTGTTATTTTAAATAAGGGTTGTTTGTAATTTAAGTAATTTGACCTAATTTTGTATTAATATTTTGTATAAGAATATCTCAAATTACATAGATACACTTAAAATAATGCTTATACCGTTAATTATTATTATAATTATCATCATAATCTGCAAAAAATTATGAAATAGGGGAAAATTAGCTGACATTAACAGTTTTAATCGTATACGATTTTAACGAGAATGAAAATTGATACTTTTATTTTGTTTAGTAATTTTTAAAATTATATTATTGAAATATGATCAAAAGTACTTCTTATAGCCTTAATCAGATATCATTAAAAGTCAGCAATATTTTGTAGATTATTTATTGAAAGAAAGAATTAAGCATGAAAGTTAACTCATTAACCGCCTCTCCTAGAAATATTGAGTTTAGAGCAAAATTTTCTTCTAGGATTTGTTCCTTGTGTTAATTCCCAATTCGGTTAAAAGTTACTGGTCTAAAAATCGTCCAGAAGCTGTAAATGGGTTAATATTAAATTAAATAGATACATTTTGTAATTTGAAAATGCTTTCTGTAATTTGCCGCACTTTAATCCTGATTTGCACGAGTTGAGTTACGGGAAACCAAATTTAAACAATAATCTGAGCTTAATTTCAAGTTTTCTTAAAATAAATTCATTATCACGTCTACTCTTATTGATTCCTCTCACACAACTGTTAAAATGTCATCTTAAAAACATTCCCTAGTGACTAAAATCATATTTTATGAATTTACTTAGCCCTATGACCCATTTCAGTGTTGCCAATTTAAAAATAATTCCTTGAAGCAACATATCACATTTCATTGATCTTATTCTTGTTAAAATTAAAAACCACATTTTAAGTAAATTTTCAAACCAAAATAACATTTTAATCCATTTAACTTGAAAGTTCAACTAATACCTGTTAGAGTTTCAATTTCATGATAAATATAAACTATTATTAGTCGGAAACACTTTTCATAATCCGAAAATTTAACATCTTACTTATGTTCTGTATCACTTACATGAATACGAAAATATTTACAAACATCTTTGAAATTGATACAATTTTCCACACACAAAATGCTCATTATAATTATAATGATACACCTCCATTCAATATACACACATATTTTTAATACCTTGCAACAAATTATTATTTGTTATCGCTTTCAATTATATTCTCCAATTACATGGTGAAATTACATTGTAACACAAAACAAAACAAAACAATATTAATTTAAAGCATTATTCCTTGTTAAATGTCAGTGAAGTGGTGTTTTTCCGATAGCAACTATTGTTTCTTTCCATGAAATTTCAATTACAATTAAAATTTGTGTCTTCGATATCGGTTACTGTTTTGAAATAGATAACATACAAACATTGTGGTTTTTTTTCATTTTCCACCTGTGCATGACTTTTAAGACTTGTATTAAGTTACAAAATTTAACTCCTTTCAATGTGGGGGACTTTAATTTAAATTTTCATACGGCATTATTATTGTAAAGCAAATATAATCTGGTTAAATGTGATATGATACTGCTTTGAATGAATTTTCTTGTGTATGCTCTTGAGTTAAGCCACAATTAATTAGTGCTCATGAATTGTGGGAGCGTATTGAATTTCATTTTAAAAGCGCTTGTGTTAAATTAATTGGGTGTGTTATTTTTAAAGTTTGTTAACACACAGAAGGAGATGAATTTCAATTTTAATACAATTTCAAAAAGCATTTTGGCAACACCGGTTAACATGATTTTACAAGGATGTCAAATTCAGTTCCCCTGAAAAATCATGATTGACTTGATAAAATTAGAAAAATCAAAGTTTTTTTTAACTCAAAATGTCTTGGTTTGATGCCAAAAATCTCTCGTTCCTTTAAAAATTGGAACTGGAAACACCGTTTAAAGTGATATAAAAAATTTTATGAAAAACAATTTGATTGACTACTTTCAGGGGTTTTCAAGTGTATCTAATAGTAAATGGAAACAAAAAAGCTCATCAAAATTCAAAAAAAAAATATTTGATGATCTGTTACATTTTATGATGATTAAACCACCTTTATAAACTTTTTCAGTATTGAGATAGGCTCCAAATTTCATAGAAATAAGATAAAAATTTAACATTTCACAATTTAACATAATTCATCACCATTTTTCCCAACTTTCATTCACTTCAAATTACGATTACGAAAAAAAATAAACATTTAAATGTCAGAAACACTCACATACACCCACACACACACAAATAAATATGTGTATTGAAAAAAAAGACAGATAAATAAAAAATTTATATATATTGACAAACATTAAAGGTAAATTCTCAGGAGATGAGATCCTTCTTACAATATAAATTTCCATATAAAATGTTTTTTTTTCTACCTTTTTTTTTGTAGTTATTTGAAGACATTCGAAGACAAGAACAATCGGACAAAAATTTGATCATGAAATGAAATGAAAAAGGTATCAATAAATTTTGTCTTTTTTTATTTGTGTTACTTGTCTCTCATTTCAAAGCATTTAGTAAATAAAATAGACACAAAAAATCTCAGTCCAAAATCTAATGAGCTGAAGTTAGTGAAGTTTATCAACTTCAAAAATACAAGTTTTCGGAATGTGAACACAAAAACATAAAACAAGCGAAAAAATTAAAATCTGAAACAAAATTTTTGATCATGGCGGTGATGTAAAAGTTAAAATAACTTATTCAATTTCAGAAGACAACACTTTGATCAATAGGAATTTGGATTTGTTTTTAAATTTCAGCACAAAAAAATAAACTATTTTACTCAGAAACTTTGTTTTATGAAATTAGCGCAATTTGAAGCAGTGAAACGAGAAACAGCTTTCGTATAACTCTACACACCATTCATACACACGTACAAGTTGATGCCAAGTCCTAAAATGCCAAAAATGATAAATTTTAATATTTTCTGACTCTAAATAGTGACCGATCCATAGGAGTTTTATTTTAAAGAGCAATCAACTGTTTTTTTCATGTTTCTTTTAAATTTAATTCCAAATTTTGCCCTTCCTTGCATCGAACGATCCAGACTCAAATTCTCAAAACGTTTCTCTTTAAATTTCATCACCTTAATTTCAATTTATCAGGTCATTACTGACATTGTGATCGCAATTAAAGATGAGCCACTTGATGATGATGATGTGTCATACATATCTAACCCGCTATTTTGAAGCCCCACAATTGCCAGAAATCAGTCTCACCGAAACGGATCCTGATGAAAAATATGCAAAAGCAACCAAATTACTGAGAGTGGTCGATGTTCAATCATACTTAAAACAAAAACGATCTGAACTCAAGCATTTGTCATTTAAGTGGATGAATGACGTTTTGACTAACGTACATTTAGATCCACAATCCTATGAACCACCAGGAATTGAGGTCGACATTGATGATCAGGGAAAATTGTTTGCCACAGTTAATTGTGTTTTTTGTCAGCGAAGTGTCCGATTGAGCTATAAAAAATACGAATCAAGTGATGGGGTCAAATGTATTTTTAACAGTAATAATTATACATCACATTTGAAAAAACATTTCAAAGAATAAAATTTAAAAATAAAATTTGCTTACATTGTTCACTTAATTGAGTCATAGATGAGATTTGTTACGGATGAAAACAAAATAAAATTTTGATAAGAATTCTAATCATTCTCGTAATACAGTATATCAGGCGTTGAAGTTGTGACAATTCGCAGTTGTTACTCTCCTTATCACTTTAATTTGTTTGTGTTTTTATTTAGTTCTTTGCAAAATTTCTATGCGAAAACATTAAATTACAAAGACTTTAAAATGGGAATTAGTAAATTAATTTCTATTTTTGTGATTTTTCATCTTTTAAATGTTTCTAAAAGTGAAATTTACCAAGTCGAACCGAAGTGGTTAAATAAAAATGAGTGTGAAATCAATGTAAAACTTACCAGCGCTCAAGATGAACTTCAAATTGCACCCCATAAAAAATATGCTAAAGTTAAAAAATTGACTTTGAAAATGAGATCGAACTTTATCAGATTAACCAATATATTTTGTAAAACATTTCCTTCAATTGAAGATTTTTATGCATTTAACAGTGGAATTTCAATTGTGGACAGCGATGCATTTAAGGGATGTCAAAATCTAAAGTATGTCCATTTAGGTCTCAATCAAATTAAATCAATAAGTGATAATTTGTTCAAAAATAACAAGCAGTTAATTGAA